>JARJDV010000431.1:0-29572 GCA_030264675.1 Anaulacaspis nigra | reverse complement strand
TCAATTTATGATGACATGAACATCACATCTCCGGACATCGACCAGCGGTCCTTTAGCCTCACTGTTTGCATTAATATACATAATTGATTTTGTAAACCTTTTTTGTTTCTTCCGCTCCCCTTCATATTTGTTCGAAATTTGGGCGAAATCTTTGTTAAACTGGCTCGATTATAGCCATATTGTATATTGGCCCGATTATAATGAAATTTTTCCAGTCGTAAACTATAAAATTATCTATTACATCGTCCCAACGGGTAGTATCTGCGCACTAAATGCTACTAAATGCCCTTAACCAACAATAATACTTATTCACTTACCAATGGCTCGGTAACAAAACTACACACTTTACTGAGGTACCACAATTGTTCGTATATAAGAAAATCAAAATATCGTGGTCCGCCAATAATATTAACTAAAATAAAGTTGAAATCATAAATAACTATAATAAAATACAATTCGAAAAACTACAATTCTAGTCATTGCATCGTGTACCACAATCACATCTGTATGATTGTAATAAGCACAAGTTCCAAAGCTACGCATCTAAAATGGAGGAATGCAACAATTCACACAGCTAGACGGCAAAACATCAACCAAAAAGCCCACACCTAAGTAAGTCAAAGAGCTAATTGAGTGAAAAAAAAGTATCAGTAATTAGAATGAACACTATCTAATCCATTAATTGCACTTGCATTTTTGCACAGAATAACAATGTTAAATCTTTCCAGAAAAGCGTTCCGTAAACCCGGAAGCAAATTATAGTTTCATTTAAACTCCATGCACCAAGTTAAATAAGGGCTGTATCAATTAGTTCAAATTCAACAGAACTAATATAATGAAACAAACAAATTTTGTTATCTTTAATGTATTCAATCGGACCATCAGTTATTTTAATGTATTCAACCACTAATGTCTTATACATTTCTCCATATCTTTGGATATCATTACGATTCCTCATTCTAAATTCCTCGGCTCTTTTCTTATTATCCGTAATAATTATATTAAACCAATTTCTGTGTAATTGCCACGTACTTGATGTAGTCAAGTGTTCATTTGTTTATTTGTGAGCACATATATAAAATAGACAGAACTTGGGATATCGTCTATGTATACAGTGTATACCTCGACATACGAGTGACCCAACAAACGAGTTTTTTGAGATATTTTGCTTTGAGATACGATATCAAAATTAATCAAAAATATTTAGAGAAAAAAACCACTGAATTCAAAGGTATTGGGTTACAAAGTAATGTATTTCTTATTTTATCGCGCTGAGACTATGCACCACAGGGAGTTGGAACAGATTCTTTACCATTATTTATATATTTAATGCTTATTAGAACGTAAAATTATAAAACAAAAAAGAACGATAGACACAGGAAAGAAGATGAAACGTTTTAATATAAATGCAAAATAAATAATTACCCCTTTTGATGTAGTCAATATCAAAGAATACGAGTGATTAGACGACCTAATTAAGTATCTGAGCATCGCGCAATTACCATAAGCAAAGAAAACGTGGCAAGCGTACACTCGACGTCGAAAAGAGCCCGAGCACAAGTAGTTGATTAAATTCGCGATTTCCCTCTTCATTTTATTTATTTGCCTTGCTTCGGCAACAGCAAGAAGATAAAAGCGCTCGATTTCGTTATTCATCCCTCTTTCGCGTTCGACATCTAATTGAAACCCCCAAATGTTTCGCGTCTATTTGATCGCAAACTAGAGTCGCAGACTTAAATTGTTATCGATTTACATATTTAATTAGGAAAAACACGGATCGTTGGCGTTGCCATAGCGAACGCTTTTTCACTCTTTCTTCCATCATGTGACGTCGAGTGTGAAAGGGAGTTTTCCACCGCGTGCGCGCCGTGTGCGGGCCGTTTTTTGCGAGACGATTTGCCACTGATTGTGACGAACGACGTGTATTAAGCAATAAAGCATGTGATTCGAATGAGCTGCGGATTATTATGTGTGTCCGTTTGTGTGCGCATGCATGCGCGTAAAGGACTTGGATTATACGTTCGTAATTATTATAGAGGGCGCGCACGCTCGATTGGTCACTTTACATGTGCGATCGTGAGCACATATGTCCGGAGGCGGTCGTGTTCTGAGCATAGATGAATAGTACACGTACGAGATGATAGACTCGAAAGGGGTGGCAGTTGGCGGCTAGCTCGTAAACGTTATTACCATCCGCATGACTAAATTGCCCGACCAACTGATTTGTAATAATATTTCTGATCTAATAAATAGAATGTAAGTAATATTATAACATTAACGTTTTTCCGGTTTCCGGTTTAACGTTTCTTCATGGAACAATATGGGAATTATTTTATTTAAATTTAAGTTTAAAGAAAATATTGGCACAACAAGTTATAATAAAATAATTTACCCTGCAGCGGATGACTGAATAAAATCAATAGAGGCAGCTTTTATGCAAACAACCAACACAGGCTTTCTTGAAACAAGCGATGCATTCGCCGAACAAGAAAAAGAACGCAACAACGCGCCTGTCGAACAAATTACGCGCGGCTGTATATTTTCCGGTCAAAAAGCAACGAAATAGCTTGCGCCTCGTTCGCGTATCAGTGTTTCAAACATGTTCCTGTTAATTTACTCGCAATAACCTGCCGCCTCTCTGCTACTGCATTATATTACCTTGCTATTTTCCATCACTTCAATTGCAGTCAGCGCTCCCTCGCATTGTGCATAAGTCAGCATGGCGAACCGACTGTTTCATGCATAAAAACAATGTTGGCTAGCAACAGGATTAATCGGAACAACAAAAAGCGAATAAAACCAGGCGCACAATCTAATTTACCTAAAGTGAAAAAATTTAAACAATTCTATTCGGAATAAAATGTTTAAATATAGAGATCATGAGGATCCTAAATAAAAATCTTGTAATTCTCATGCTATTTTAATATAAAGTGAAGAGGGCGAAATTCCCGTATGGGGCAAGTGCGTTAATACTAATGTATAAGTAGTTAATATTTATAATCCTTGGAGGGATTTGTTTAAATAATTAAAGAACTCTTAATTAAAATTAAAATTTAAAGCAATTATTTTATTTTGCAGACTATAAACATTTTTAACATATTTTTTGACATTAATTTCTAGGAAAATTTTCTATTTTAAAATATTTTTGTTAAGTGCCATAAATTATTATTTAGTACACTATAAATTAATAATTCTAAATTCTCAAGATATATGGAGAAAATTGATAAATACAATATCTCGGGGCAAGTGCACTATAAGAACATATGCTAAGAAATGATATATATTTGTTCAATTTACTTAATAACTTAATAAATCATTTGTTTAATAGCACAAAATATCTATGTCAAATGAATTAATATCATATTATTATGAAATAAATTGTGCAGTTACTCTATTTCAAGTTACAATTCTTGTATTAACAATGCTTTAAATAAAATTATAGAAATCTGAAGCAGATATAATAAACAACCTAAAACTATCACAAAGATTTACACAGAAAATTAAACAAGAAATTTACTAGAAATAAATATTTGTTTAAAATAACTAAAATATGACATCATTTCGGGTATTAATGGTGAAAATAAGTAGAATATTGACTTATAAAATGTAAGTTACAAATACATATGATTCTGATACAAAGCCAGTCGTTATAAATCAACATAAAACAAATTCTTTTTCCATCAGAAGCACAAAAAGCATCTTAGTTTCATTCTTATTTGTGAGACGCTTTCATTTGTTGCAAAAAAGCGCATCAATGCGTTGTATCATTGCAATATTAATAAATCAACGCGCGAATGCAATCGTTCACAGCGGCTTTCATATTGAAAACGCATTACAATAATTCTTAGGCGTTCGAGCGAGCGATTGCGAGTGCTTGCTTGCTGGCTGGCTGGCTGCTTGGTTGGTTGGTGTTCTTGGTGTCGCTGAAGTCGTCCAATCTCTTTCCCATTGCGCGCCGCATTCCAGATTGCTGTTCATAATCGTAAAATATATGGATTTTGAAAAAGCGAAAAACACGAATGCCAACGATTACTAATGCGTTCCGAAAACACACACGCTTCCCATTCGGGCATTAGTCGCATATGTTTCATGCCCGATGGTGTTGGTGCAGCTTTCCGGCCTTACAAACTGGCCTAAAAACACACGCACACATTTGTATGGATAATAGATGTCGATATATCGTCATTTTGAAAAGATAGATGCTGTTGCCGTAATCGCTTTATGGCTCGTTAGTCAGGACCGCAAAACGTTGTGTGCATACACGGGGGCTCTTTTATTCAGCCACCATAACGATATTCATATTGAATATTATTATACAATGTTTCAGTTTTGCTTAAATAAAATAAAAATACGCTTCACTTTCCCCTCCACTCAATGACATTCTTCAAAGGAACCAATTAATAATGACATAGAAAAAAAACTAATTTTAGTTAAGTATAACAAAAATAAAAGGATAATTACGTTTCGTCCTTTGTGACCTTCAAATAACTTAAGTTTAGCAATTGAAATATATTGAATTTATGTCCCTGTATAAAGAAATATATTTTCAATAATCAAGTCTGGAATACGTGGAATTAAGTAGATTTAAATTTATTATATGCGCATATACATCGTGTGCGCAGTTAGTTGTATTGCGAAAAATCCATTGACTAATAGATTAATTTCCCTATACGGCTGCAGCGTGCAGAGCACATTATGAAATTGACTAATCGCCGCACGCTGGTGTTACTTTGACAAGTCGCTTGCATTGGGCAATGCATTACTGCACACAGCACACTGGCGATGGCGTTTGGCACGAATTGAGCGAACGCGAGAACGATCGCTGCAGTTCAATACACGCTGCAATTACGAGACAAACCGCCGCCGCCGTTGCCGTTCGCACGACATCGATTTGCTTCGTCCGTGTGCGATGCAAAAATATGCATTTTGCAATCAAATTTATCCGACAATTGCACCAATTTGTTATGATAAAATTTATATAATGTTACACCGATATTCAAGCAACTTTTCCTCTATTAATACCTACTATTTTAAATATTTTGTTGCAATTTATTCCACTCAATTTATTTGTTTTAGAATACTAATATTTTCACAGAAACAGCAATTGCTATTAATATCATTAAGATAATTGTGTTACTTATAAAAATCGAAATAAGATGCAGTATAATTTGATGAGGAACTACGCTGGCGAATGCGTGCGTAATTAACGTAAGACCGAGTGGTCATCGGCGCTTGTAAAGTATCATCGGGCGGTCGGTGAGTATTATTAGAAGGCCGGCAACAGCACGCAGTCCACCTCTTTGCTCACGACGCGATTGCATCAAACGCCGTCCGCCGTATTTGTACACTCTTCTTTTACATAGTTTTATACAAAGTATCTACCTACATTTCATGTTCACACAAAAGATGCGCACTGAGAATTCCTATAAAATTCTCTATGAATTCTCAAACAATTGCATCGTAAATTTTCAATATCTATTTATTAGTATTCTCAATTTATAGTAAATATGCCCTTTGTTGAATCGCAACAATGTCTGCAGTGTGATGAAATGCACAAATTATTTTCAATTAAAACGACAGGAAAGAATTGTCGGTAAATTAAATAAATTTAGTGGCGATAAAGGAATTGTTGAATTTTATGAATCTATAAATATGATTCAAGACGTATGACTAGTTTAACAACAATTAACTGTCAAAGATAATACAATTTCCGCATCGTAATTACCTCTTTACAATAACCTCAAATTGCAAATTCATTTTCCAAGTTTTCGGTTTTTCTTCGATAAAACTATTTGGATCTACGGAAAGTACAACTAATCCACTTTGTAATGATATAAATAATTTTTCTTAAATATTATATTTTCAAGAAGGAATTAACGCATTTTATGAGGCTAAGATATGTAAATCTATTTTTCTGAAAAGCGCCTTAATATTTTGACGATTAGAAAATAACGTAAATGGCTCTGAAAACAAAATTATTCGGTGAAGATAAACATATCATTACGTTTAGTTAAATGTCAAATTCGTGTAAAACTGAACTGTTTTCAGAATCAGATGAGATTTCTTAGAAGTTAAAGAAGGTAGGATAGATGATTTGTATTCCTTAAGTAATTCGTTTCAATTAAGTACTAAAACTCTAGATTATTTTGCATTTCGTCCAGAGATAAAATCCTAAACAGAAAATGGAAGTTTAAATGTAAAACTTAAATCCGAAATTGCCAAAAATTCTAAACGACCATATCAAAGTTGAAAACTTTTTAATGGAACAAAACAGGGAATATGACTTGCTTGCTTCCTTGCTATGGTGCTGTATAAAGAGAAGATTTTCTCTCCATACTAAATGTTCAAGTATGCAGCCTATGCCTGCCTGCCTATAAGAATATCGAGGATGCTCGCAATGCCGTCACGTCGAGTTCGCATTGTCGGCTTGTTGAGAACGCTTTAGTTCACAAAATCGAGTGAATGACTCTCGCATCGTGCTGCTGTGTGCAAAGAGGCGAGATTAGAGTATCACGTCGTCTGGATAGTCGTCGTCACCGCCACTGCTGCCGCCGTCGACGAAAAGGCATCGGGAAACTGGGGAAATCAAAATCGCGCCAAACTCATTTTTCGCTTTATGGTGCATGCCAACGCATAGTGAAACTAAATCCAATACGGCAGATTTCACCTTCTATCAATGCTCCTGTTCGTTGTTCGTTTTCACCATGCCATTATTGCGCACACTGATTTCCAATGCTATGTCTATTACGAATTAAGCCTTAAAAAGTAAAAGTACAAAACTTGTACCTTTCTCCCCTAAATTGTTGGGATTAAATTGTTATTATGCAGACAACGCTTTCGGCGGCAGTGGCGGCGGCAGCGACGTAATGTATGCAACACCACATTGTTTACCTTGCTCTTGAAATCACGCTGATGACTAAAGCGCATCGCAAAGAACATGACGTTAATGATGTCAAGATGTCTTCGTACGCTGCCATCCGTTCGTATACGAGGCGCATTCGCAAATTCAAAATGCAAATTCGGCAATTACGCTGATTATCTAAGTTTCTGCGATGCGCCCACAGTAACATATTGAAAGGTGAAGGGAGACAGACACACACATGTTGCGATACATCAAGTATAACATGCATGTATTTCGAAGCGATCGTCTTCGTTCATTTGTTTTCGCTGATGAGCAACGCGCGAGCGCAACGGAATAATAATATAAAGCAGGAGCAAGTAAACTCCCCGCGCGTGTTGTTTAACGTCTGAATTGTTTCGCCAATGCGCCGTGCAACATATGTAAGGGCAACTGGTTGTATGCGTACCCCACGTTATACGACAATGTATAATGACATTATTGCGTGATGAGACTGAAAAATATATAAATTTACCTATACACGCTTGTTACACATATGTTTCCTGAAAATCGTATGATTCATTCCATGTTTTCTTGGAAAAATATATGAATTAAGTTAAATTTTCATTTAGAATTAAAATAACCTCAATATTGATAAGAGAGAAATTTTGTGATAATTAATTAATCTGAAAATGTCTGTAAAATGTTCTAGAAAACAATGATGATTGCCTTGTAGACTAAACAAAAGCAACACAAGAAGAAGGAGAAAAGAAGGAACGAGGACAGACGAAGAACAACGCGTGGCATCGTGCAGAAAAAGTTTGCGCACGTAAATGACGAGGCCGTTGTTGGCGAGGCGGCGAATTTTAAAATGTAATTATTTCCTTTTACTCGCATTCGACTCGAATCTCAGCGCTGCTGCCCCAAACAAACGCGCACCCGCGTTTTTCCCCTACGCGGCCGCACGGCGCATTCATTTCGCGTGATTTTTTTTGCGTGCATGTGCGGCGGCAACGTTGCCGTTTTGTTTCGCGGCTGCAATCGTTTTTGCGAACGCGTCGCGCGCAAAAAAGAAGCTGCACAACGGCATCACGTATAACGCCACTTAATGAATGATTAATGAGTCTTCACATCGGTTTTATTGCAATTAAATCCTTAAAGCATTGCGCGTAGTGTGTCAATGACGAGTGGCGATGCATTAAACATTTTCTTCCACTTTTTACCGTGCGCATGCGTATCCTCAATGTTTGATCAGGTTTTTAATTTAATTTCATTAATTTAGATGAAGCTAAGTACCTTGCATTTTTTATATTCGGTAATTGTATATCTTATGGCTAGTCGTGATTTTATTTCTGTTTGTTTTACTTGTTTTTCTGCATAAAAATCTGCTTTTTTATTGTAATGTATAGATTTTCAAATTCTGATGGAATATTTATTGATTTTATAATGAAATAATGAAATGAGCTTTAATTTGTTTATGTTAAATTAGTTATAAATTTATTGGACCACCAACAGTTCGCCAGCAGCGTAATAAACAATTATATTTTTATAATAAATACATGATTACCAGTTTGATTTTCAAAATAAGTGGGCTCGAATCGTCATTGATCGAAATATCTTGGAACAAACCAAGAAATTAAATGAATCAATCAATATATTCGTAAGAACTTTGTTGATTAATTATAAAAATTTAAAAATGTTTTCTGAAAGTTAAAGCAATTATACGAATTAAAAATTGATAAATAAATAAAGTACATTCAATATAATCACTTTATTAATCCGGATCTCTTAATTGGATCAACTTAATGAATAATTTATTATCAGAACTAGCTAATTAATTTTTCAACTTTAAATAAAATTTATTGCAATATACCTAACCTCAATTCAAAACAGCTGCCACTCTGAATAATCAATTAACTATTCAATTAGTGAGATTATTTTGCATTTTGTGAATAAATCGCCCACTTTGTAGAAACGATAATTAAATGAGTTCAACGAATTGACAATTAGCAAAATTTCAAGGAGCAAGCAATCTGTTATTATCGTTAATGTATTTCATGCAGTTGGAACAGTTGTCGAAAGAGTACCTTTTATGGAGTGCGGTATCATCTGAACGTACGAGCGCGCAATCAACATGTGATCATTATTCTCAATTACGCACAAATGAGGTAATCGTTCTGATTATGTAAAACAATCGCATAATAACATCGCTAAGCCATCAAACAGGCCATTAACTCAAATGCTGTGCCGCGACGGTTTTATCCCAAATAATATTTCGAAATTAATGACTACCGCGTATCTACATGTGACTGCGAATAATAGGAACTAATTGTTTCTATGTTGCTCTTTCATCCGGTTATTGCAGCGATATCAAACAACACATTAATCCTCATAGTCTGTGAAAAGATTAAAACAGCGCCAGTGCAATAAAATTAATTATTTCAATCAATAAATGATGCAGTACGCGTATAATGTTTTTAATTCGCAATTTCATGTTTTATCTACAGTGTTAGTTAGTTGTTTGATTCCAAAATTGAGTGGATTTTATTTATTTTTCAAAATTGTATAGATATAATATCGATGCACGTTTCATTTTTAACGATATAATCTGAAACAAAAAGCCAAATTGTATTAATTCACATCATTAATATAAAATTGCAATTGACTTAAGTTCGATTCCGAAAATTTGTTAATTGTGGTCAAATAAAAACTTTTTTGTCATCCACAAATTGAAAAAAATTCTTTAATAGCAAAACAATGTAATTTCCCGACTAAGCAAAATTTTTCTGAAGACATTTTTCTTACAACTAGGTTAAATAAAGTAGTAATTACTTAAATAATTAGATAAATTAACAAGAAAATACTCACTTATTTTAAAACACTATTTTATATTATACCTAACCTATCTTTTATCATTTCCATGAAATGAATCGCAATTAGTACATACAAAAGGCGGATTTGGAGCAGTGCATTACAATAATAATTGGCGATCAATACGATACTATATTACTGAATAGACAATTCAGCACTCGATAGCAATACCGCGACGTGCACACTCGCTTCTCAAGCGATTACAATAGAGGACATCGTCGCGCATAAGCTTTTATTCATTTCATTCATTTCTTGTATTCGAATATTTGCAATATGTGCACATTGTGCGCGTTTGAGCCGATTGATTCCGTCTCGAAGTCGTCGCATCGTTCGCAGCGTGCACACAAAGCATCTGTTTGCTTTTGCGCTCAGGGAATAAAGCTTTGTGCAAGTGAAGAGGGAATAAAGGCACGCAAAATCCTCGAGCACTCACCATGCGATGCAATTCATCCTTCTCTCGTCGTGCTGAGATGTGGGAAAATCCCGAGAATGCGTGTTAGCAATTAAGGAGGCTATTCGCTGCACTTGCTTTGCCTATTCAATATAATACAAATTGGTATCTAGCTATTATTATGACTATTAATCAATCAAACTTTCAATAAATGTTTCAGCAACGAATGCAGGCGTAGCCCAATAAGATTAGATTACTATTTATAATATTTTGATTTCCTTTTATTACACGTAAAGTTTGATATAAAATGCTAAAAGTTTACAAACTTTACACAAGCGCACATCAAAAACAGATATATATTGAAAACCTCAAAATGATTTCTATTCTTACCTTGCGCTCGTTGGTAACTACAATGAGGGTATGATTAGTATTATTATTTATATAAGTGATTTTAATGTCCGTTATACTTATCCTATGCTGCATAACAGCTGGGACACCCTGTATATATTTTCAAATTTTGTAATTCCAGCATTTTCCTGGTTATTTCTGAGACATCCTGTAAATATATTCTATTTTTACCTTTTAAGGAATTAAGCAGTAAATATTCGGTAATTTTTTGCATTACACAACATTTACAAGATTTGATCTGTTGATTAATATACATCAAAGAAAAATTAACAATTATAAATCGTAATGAATTATGATATAGAAAAAATTATGAAAAACTTCGGTTTTTATTCCATTTATTGAGATGCTCAACTAACCCCAACATTTAAAGATCGTACTAAGTACTATAAAACGTTATGAAATTATGAATTTTATAACACAATTGCACGTAAATGTAACCATGAAATATTTTCATTACTTGCATTCAACATAAAACGAACGATAACGCGGAAAAAGTTTTATTATATTATGCGATTATCCAGCTAAGAATTCCTAAATTCTGGAAGCGCAAAACAGCGCAAATGTCAAAGAGTAAGAGGCAAAGGCTAATCACACACCATAAACGTGGAATAACGTATCGTAGGTAGGAGTCATTAAAATTAACAATAAAGTTTAAGTGGATTTAAAACAGTGGCACCAAAAAGTGGGTTAAAACCGTGTGTGTGTTCGGCTGTGTGTGCGCGCACTGCCGAACGAACTAAAAGCAAACGTTCCATAACGGCCGCGAAATGCATTAGTAAATGAAAACTTCATGTCACTTCAACGTCGTTGACATAACCATTAATAATATTCAACTTATGCGAGCAGCAGTCTTCATACGTATAACTTTGTTCATTCCATCTCTGCATTTCATCGCGAGCGCGTGCAAAACAATTTCATTTGCCAAGTGAAAGAATTTCTAATAGTGGCTTTGCTCGCTTATTTTTAATAAAGTGGTGAGCGGAGAAATGTTGAAGTGCGCTGAAATGAATGAGGCATCAAGACGGTTGGTGACTGCGCGCACCCAGTCGTATATTGTTAAGACTTGACCTAAAATTCTCTAACAATTATGGAATAATGCAGTGCACGACCATTATGCGGCTGCCGTTCGTCGTCTGACATTGCACATTACCTACAGTTGATTACACTTAATGCCATAATTAATTATGCACCTTGAAGTTTCTCAAGATGAATGAGCTATGGCTGTATTAGCTTAAGTTAATCGCTGATTAAGTAGGATTGGGAGTGTTGGATTGAAGGGATGCGACTGTAGTTTTTGACACAGCCGTTCGCCAATAATCTGCATTCGAGTGCGGCAAAAAATGCGAACGACGCGCACCGCGTTTATAAGGTCATTGCAATTATATTTCAGACAATAAATCCGTTACGCGCTAGCCTAAGTGGATTAGCGCAATTGGCAGAGCGCAACGCCCGCCGTTTGACAATCATCGTTCGGGCAAAAACGCAAAAGCGACACATGACTGGCCCCTTATCTCTCATACAACGAATGAGTGGCGAGTACGTAGTGCCAATTGAAGCATTCAGTAGAATCCTGCTGCTCCTGCTCCTGCTGTTGCCGTTTGCGACTCTCATCAATGTCGGCGTGCTAACAACGCGCTAACAAGTAGGTCTCTGCGCTCGCACACACCAGCACTACCGGTAATCGTCGCACAAAAGAAGAATGTTTTATCGATACGCGCACGATGGATTGCCTTCGCTTCGTACACACGCTCGGATAATAAATTGCCACTTCATCCGTTATTCACATGCATCCAGCAATGTGACTGACTCCTCGACCAGCAACCAGCAATTCGATGAACATATTAGAACGCGTTGCGCTCAATAATTTTGTTACAATGCGCACCAACAGAGATCGAGCAGTTCCATCATCATCGTTTGTATGTACGTCTCCTTAATTAATTATTCTACGCTATTCAATTACTTTGCCGTTGTTTACCGTTTAAAATTTAATCGAATTCTATATATAAACTCATAGTCTAGTTATGTATTCTCCATTTAATGCACTCGCCATTATGATATTTAATTAGTGCCTATCAAATGTTGTTTGTGATTCATTTGCTCCATGTTCGAAAGGTCTGACTAAAATATGTTGTTTGTTTGTCAAGCGAGTTATTAAATATTACTTAATGTCCCTTTTACTCAGTTGGAGTTATTCATCGGTTTAAATCAGTGATTCTAAAAGTGGGGGCTTTTGTCACGTGACGGGAGGTCTGTCTCGAAACTGAGTATTTCTGGGACACCTTGCATATATTCTACCCCTGTTTTTTACCCCATTAGTGTGCAACGGCAGAAATAATTAATCCAGAATCGAACGTGTGACGAATATTGATATGCACGCGCCCGTTAAGTATAACCTAAAAATCGACTGAGTATTTATGGTACACCCTGCATATACTCTATCCCTCTTGTACCTCTTTTGTGTACAACGGGAAGAATATGGATTTAAATATTTATCAATTATGCCATGTACCCCTCAGGGTGACGACATTTCTTTCAAATTTATACCTGTTTTTACATTTCTTACTTATACTTATCTACCTTTGTTTATAAATGTTTTTCATCTTATTCTATTACTTACTATATGTTTATATTCTAGTCCAGTTTTAGCTCTTCTTTTAATTATTTGTTCTATCACTCTTTTTGTGGTCTACCTTTCGTTCTATTTCCTTGTGATATTGCTACCCACACTTCTTTCACTTGTGTTTTTATCCTTATTAAGTGACCCCAAGTCTCTTTTCAATAAATTGTTTTATTAACAGTTCTTAAATATTTCATTTCTGCTGCCTGCGGGAAAAATAATTCATCCATAATCGAAACTCGGATTATGGATGAATTATTCCATGGGAGCATGGAAGCAGCATTGAGTAATGTTAAGGGGTGGTTAAAAATTACCCTCAACCCCAAAAATGCATTTATGGATTTACATCAAGTGATAATAATCTTGTTTAAATGAAATCCGTTTGACGCATTACTAATTTATTTTGTTATTTTTTATTTCTCATTTCAACCCCCTTTCTCCTTTACATATTCCAATCCAAAGTTTATAATTAACCGCCGAATATTCTAATTAGATAAGCATATTTTAAATTGTAAATTAACTGTGAGCAATAGCAATTGAATAAACAAGACACTAACTAAACATTATGCGCGCGTCCGATAATTACTAAAAACAATCGCACATCAACTGTAATTTGTGGAATACGAAGGACGCGATCAACAATTCAGCGCAATATGGTGTGCTTGTTTGCGAACATTTTTGAAAATAGAGCGCATATAAATGAAGATATGCATTTAGCGCCGCCGTCAACAAACATCAATGATGTTCATCCATTCGACGCAATATTCAAACGAGCGTTGTTATTACCATGACCAATCGAATATACTGCTGCCGAGCGCACGTCAAATTTCCAACATACTTCGTGTGCGCATATTTAGTGGATATCCGATGTAATTATTACCATTCGAAGCCTGCAGTGTTTCAGCGAGCGCCAATCGAAAATGTGCGTATTTATTTTGTTGTTCATTCTATCAACGACTCGAATGTACACTTTTATCGCGTATTCTATCGATTAAATTGCATTTGAATTTAAAATCGGATAATTAACTCATTTAATACGAATTGATTTTTACTACTGTTTTATCACTGTTTTGCATTTATCAATATACAGGCTGTTCCAGCATCAGTTTTCTATGGTGCACAAATATTGGGACACCCTGTATATATTTTCTAATTTAAATTTCTACGATTTTAACGACTATTCTATACCCTTAAACTGAAGTTAACGAAATATTGCAGTAAAAACGCGAATGTAAACGAGTAAGTACGTATATTAAATTACATTTTAAACACTTCAATCAAACGAACGTGATTCGAAGAAATGCACGAAATGCGCTCGGTTTGACATAATTCCGTCATTACTTGTTCAAGGATCTTGCAACGAAATATCCTGGCCGTTTGGTCATGCACCGAACATGATCACTTTAATTAACGTACCGCGTGCTTTATTGCGGCGCAAAATAACGTTAAGATTATACGTAGCTACTTTTATGGTCGTATGACGATGTTTTCATACCTACCTTCTTTTTAATGAAGTTTTCATGTACGCATTATGTGCATTCGGTCATGTTGCTTGCGTACTCGTCGTAATAGTGGGTTACGGGCAAACATTCAAGTTATTTGGCACAAAATTAAATGCAACCTGATGCCAATTTTTAATAATCGTCTTGAGATTGAAGATTTTATTACCGCACAATTCCTGGGATAATTTGCGACTCTAGCCCACACACGCAAAATGTTTATGATCAGGGATCAAGTTTTATGGCGATTTTATGCTGCTCTAATTATTAATCCATAATGAGTATTATCGTGTGGAAATAATGTACTAATTAATTATTAATAATTAATTTATTTTTTATGATCTATTTTTTTAGTTTAAAATCATAAAGCCACATTAAATCCATTTAATTTATTCTCCTTTTGTGCATTGTTCATTATTTAATTAAAACTCATTTCGTGCGATAGATAATAGAAACTAGAGTTAATTAAGTTGAATTATGCATATAATTAATTATTTAATTAAATTGCTTTTTAATAATTTCCAATATTTTCAAATCCACTCAATTTAACAAATATTTCATTTTCAGAAATTATTATTGTTGTTCAAATTATTATCATTTAAAATGTATATTTAATTTCGTTATAAATACTCTTAACACAGAAGTTGATTAATTAAATTTTAATCTTCCCCCAAATTGATTGATTTAATTTCATGAAAAACACTCACAAGTTTAAGAAATTCTTTTTGGAGTTAAACTTATTATTTTTGAATGCAATATTAAATTCTGTTGTTGATTTAATAAGTTTATTGCTTTACAAGTTTTTAATTTAAAAAATTAAAATTCATGTAGGTCTCTATTTAAACTTTGCTCAACTCGTTCGAGTGATCTTCCCATACATTACGTTGAACGTCCGATAACGTTTCATATGCATACATATTTTTGGTTTAGCGTCGCGACCAAAAGCTGCCAACCAAGTGGTATTAGCAGATCGTGGTGTTCGTTCATTCCAAGCCGTTGCAACCAAATTCAAGCCACTGCAAACACATATTGCATTCATAAGTGCGCTCAAAATTCACATACCAATCAAAATATACAGGTAAATCTCATTAATACACATCTGCATGTATTCAAATCAACTCAATTCCACTACAACTTCCCTCAAAATTAGCTAAAATTTAGTTTAGAAATTCATGCAATATTATTTCAGAGTATTTTAAAGTACTTTGTGATAAACAAGAGAATTTTTTAATGTTGATATTAGGATCAAAGTGTATACGAAGCAATACATTCGACTTAACATTCATACAACAAGAGGTGATTTCATGCGGATGGCCAATCTATAATTAACGGACTAAGTACATATCCGAACTGCCAAACTTTATAATCGCCTCCGAAGGATATTTATACACGAACTAATTGTCGATCCGAGCAGAGGTGACCGAGAGCAAGCGAGCGTTTTATTACCTCACAGCCTAGGTGCTACTTAATTACCAGTTCATCGCGTATCGCAGCGCAAAGTGCGGACGAAAAAGGAAGGCAATGAAGCAAATCATTTTTATTTATTCGAATGCGCGCTCGCCGTGCACGACGAACAAAGGGTGCGTTTGCATTTTGCATGCCGTTATCATGCGTTTATCAATTGTGAAAATTAATTTCGCGATCGTACATCAGACCGCCGCGCGACGTGCGGAGAGATTTTATCGCGTATGAAACATACCGAATTGCAGTTTATCCAGCAAATAATTTATTTACGTTCGCATGCGTCGGCATGCATGCATTATACACGCGTGCACGCGCACTGACCTCAGTCCAGCGCGCGTTTCATGCAATTCGGCAATCAAGTCGCGAGACGCGAAAAAATGAAACACGCTGCGATTATAACTCCATTCTTCATTAGTGACGTGCCTCGTAAAATGAAATTCAATGTAATTACATATGCGAGATGAAATAATTTTTCATCATATTTTTCTCCTTATCAATATTTATATCACATAAATCAGAGGTTATGTCATCAAACACGTATTTGAATATATAATTTAAGATTTTCGAATTAATTTCGTGTCTAAAACTAGAATAACCTCAACTCGAAATTCGCTCGGCACACATTCATGAATTCGTCGAAAAGCCAAAAGCCTTTTTTCTCACATTCGGCGCGCTTGATCCTCGTCGCCATCCGCTTGATATTCTCATGAATTCCGCTTTAACTTTCGGGTTGCATTCACACTCGCGCACACAAAGTCTGTCGACTTTAATATTGCGTTAGCATACACAGCCTCGCGCGTATGAAAAGCCGAGCAGGCGAGCAACAAGAGCGGGCGTGCTGGCTTCGTTTTCGTGGCGGTCCAGCTAATAATATGCGAAGGTAGGTGTGATTCGTATCCATTTTGCTGTCCTGTGCGCGCGTGATTTATTCACTCGCAGAGCCCTTTAATTTCAAGTGTGCGAGAGCGCAACGAATATTGATATGCACGCGCCCGTCATATTTTCGCCTTTCTTCTGCTCTCTTTGTGCCCTTTTCCATCCGGCTTTTTGTTTTGTTTATTTCGGCTTGGCGCGCGTTTGCTTAATACTTCATCATTTACCCCGCGCGCGCACGCTAATATTTTCTTATTTCCCCGGCACGCTTGCAGATGGCGCGACAGTGCATTAGCCACGTTGACAAATGCACAACGACAGCCAAGTGTCAAGTGCACGTCATATATAAAAGGAGTAAGTACGTGCAACAAAATATAAAAATATATTAAAGTATAACGCGTGGAAGAAGTGAACTAAGTTTAAGTGAAGCAACCAACCACACACTTCATTAATCTTCCACTCGGTGTGTACTATGAAAAGCAATTACACAAATAGTTTTTTCGTCGTTCTCCTCGCTTTTTTTTCTTGCTTTTCGTGGGATGAAAATTGTATTCATGCACACGAAGTGAGGTTTTGTATAGAAATAGTTTCCGAAGCGCGGGGCTTGCATGTCGAAAACGATGAAGAAGAAAAAAAGCGAAACGTACGCGGTATTGGAATAAAAGAGGGGAAAACGCAAAATCGAAGCGTGCGCGCGGCTGGTGAAATGCAAAAAACGAGGAAAAACTAGCGCGGAAAAAAGACGAAGGCGAAGAAGGCAAGCAAGCAATTTTTCATTCAGAAAGATTGCCGAACCGGAACCAATATTCTGTTTCCACGCGCATTGCATTGAAACGCGAGCTCACTGAGATTTGCACCGAAAAATGCCTGCGTTTCTTTTTTAATATCCCGGCGAACAGAATACGAATGCGAATACCGCCATCATCATCATCAGCGTCGCGCGGCGCGTACTTAGCGAAAGCGCACATCATGAAAAATATATCCATCTGGCGCGCCGCGCGGTGTGTGTTGTAATCAGCCGCCAGCCGACTGATTATCGCAGCGTGCACGCACGCCGCGGCGCCACCACTCACAGTTGTATTTGTATTATCACCACACGTGGCCGCCTCTCTTCGCGCGGATGATGCCGCCTCATTTTCATTCGAGCATCAACACGACGCGTTCTATTATATCCTGCAAATAGCTACCGAGCGCGAAATTCATGCAACGCGCGCGCACGCCTTGCAAATGGAAGGATTTCCGGCGTCTTCAAATGTGTATGCGAATCGCACTAATGACGCCATCTCGTAGTCTTCCACTAGATGATGAGCTTTGCGTTATTTACCTGTTAAATATACTGCAAATACTTGAATTAAATTTCGTTGCAAATACATACGACGATTTTAAGGTTATGCGCAACATTTTAATTAAACTAACATAACCTCCAAACTAACAACATGACAAGAAAAACGGAGTAGCATTAGCATTAAGTGTCGTATTGTCTGTAACGTGCATGCAACGTCACGTAATTGCGCTCATAGCGCTGATAATAATCCAGTACAATCAATCAAGGAGTGCATGCGGAACAAGCTAGACAATCAATTTGACATTACACACATGCCTAATGCACGCAGAGGGAGCCAGCAGTCTGAAGACTTGAATGATCAAAAACGACAGACGTGCGCACTAATACGAAAATAAGTAATGCAGGTCCGGTCATTGGTTATTTATGTAATAAGCAATATCGTCCATCCTCGCTCACTCTATGTTCATCTCTATGGCTTAATTCATAAATGTGTTCTTGGCTGGCTTGATGGTAAAGTGTCTTCCTGTATGGCAGGCTGCTTTGTAATTACCGCACAACACGTTGAGATATTCATGGACGGTGTAATAATGTGTAACGCACGCGTCAGCCGCATATCTCCTCAAAACGCCGGAACTTTATTAATAGAAAACAATCGCCCGCACTGTTACGTAAATTATTTATTGCGTTAGATAATTAAAGCGCATTATCGCACCGCTGCGTCCTCGGCATCGGTGGTGCCCCCATCGTGTTGTGATGTTATCTGCGTCAGCTGAGGTTTCCTCGACAGAAAATCGTGTTATTAGAGATGCTTAAAATAAATTTACTCTGAGAACAAACATGATATTCTTAATGATGTTGGACGACAAGCATAAATATCTTTACATTTTTAGAAAAGAGAATAAATTTGTGCTGTGCATTATTAGTGCAAATTGGAGGTTTATTAAGTTTATTGCATAAAATAATGTTTGTTTGCTGGTGGAAATTAATATTCATTAATTACAGCGCATAAATATTCATTAATATTACAAACTTGCATGTTTAAAATGTATTTCGAAAGTACATTTTAATTGGCAATAACACGCGCTGAAAAAACGTATTGAAATATTAGATTGGAAAAGTTTCTTTCGTCGCAGATTTTTGCGTCGGTTCGAAATAAAAAGAAGCAAGCATTTCTTGTGTGCACATTTCCTGCGTCTCTCGCTCTCGGATTATAACGAGTGGTTGGTGGTTATATGTGTGGTTAGAGACCATCAAGATTTCGCGCAGATTGGAAGATTGCATTAGTTGGAACAATTTCTATACGTACGTACACGGCGCGTGCGCTCCACAATCTCTAATGCACTTCTTTTATTACTAAATGAACATGAAATATCTGCGCGCAATCTGGTAGCGTTTACACACATTACATCGCGATGATTACACGCTAGCCTGCTGTGTTTTATGCCTTTTTTCCTCCTTTTGTTCAATTCATGCTCATATTGTGCTGTTAGTGGGAAGGTGCGCTACTAAGTATTTTCAACACGAAACGCACATTTCATCAATGTATGAAATACAAGCGGGATTGGCACGAATAGAAAGCGTTTTGAAGCAATTTACTGTTAGCTGGACATGGAAAGCGAGTAAAAACCTAAATGGGACATTAATATAATTATTCACGTATCCATTCATTATTCAGGCAAGAAACATAATATTTTAAATAGGAAAAAATTATAAAACGAAGAGTTTCAAATTGATGAAGAAACTAGTGATTGCCAAAGTAAACGCCGAAATGGTTGAGAACGTCGGTGCTGAAAAGAAGTGCATTAGCAGGTAATTAATGACTGAGTAAATATTAATTTGCAATAAACCTTTAAGTAATATTTTATGTGGGAAAAGAGGCAGTAAGCCAAATAAATTTGGGAACCACTGGTCCAAAATACGATTCCGGACTTGATGGATAGTGAATCAGTGCGAAAGTCACTGAAATATCATATTCTTTCAGGTTAATATCCTACAAAGTGACGTTGAAAGAGATTTTTAATAACAACGAAGTGAAATGATCAACAACGTTTGCGAACCACTGCTTTAAGGGAAGCTGAAAGATATTTCTCTTAATAAATGGACAGAAAGCTCAACAAAGTTAAAGAACCACTGTTTCGAGCAAACGTAGAAGATTAAAATTTGAGAAAATTAAGCAAAATTGTGATAATTATGAATGTGATATGCATTTTTGAAAATGATTTATATACATATTTAAGTAAAGTTACTTAAACATCTTTAATGATTTTCTAATCACACTCTTTATAATCTTCAGTACTAAACTTTATTTCCAGGTCAGATTTAGACTAGGCAAAATTTCACACATTTATTTGAATATATAATTTAAGATTTTTGAATTAATTTCCAGACTTAAACTAGAATAACCTCAACTAATTAATTTCCGGGAAAAGCTAGCAATTAATCTTTTTTTTTGCAAAAATATGGAATTAGATAGCAACTTTCCATAAAAACAAAATTCATAGAATTGCAGTAATTAAAAATGAACACAACAATCACAAGCATGTCACGCTTCATTAATTTCGTTATCAATTCAAATGCGGTGCAGTATGCAAATTACACAGTAGCACCATCCATCTAGCCAATTCGCATCGATCCATTTATGAAAGTCCATAAATTTTCGAAAACTATGTACACGAGTGCATTATAAGCACTCACTCGTTCTCTCTCTCTCTCTCTCTCTCGCTGCGATTCTCATTCTGTTGCTTCATTTGGCCAACACGCTCGGCGGTATTGGTGGTGAGCGGCGGCGGCGCCCAACAGCATATATGTATTTATATCCATTAAGGCACATACACAGTAATCCCACATTTATCCTTCCAGCTGAGACAAAACTACATCGCGGCTATGCGTATCGCCCGGCGCAAGTTTATTATTTAATACCCTTGGTGTCCGAGCCGGGCAAAAATGAGTCGTGGCCATATGCGCAACATAGGTGTGCAAACTATTTTCTAGGCGCTAACCGGACAGATAATAGAGGAGCTCTCTATGCGAACATGTACTCAAAATGGCATGTGTGTTTGAACATTACGTACACGTATGCTGTGCGACTCAGAAACCTGCTGCTAGTGCTGATCGCGTCGCTTCGTACAATGTAGGTAAATTAATTGGACGAATACCTATTGTTTGAATAATTCATATCAAAGCCGCTATCATCGTGTTAGACGTAGAGTATTTCGGTATTATGTGAAAAGTTGTATGGTTCGTTCTAATATTTTAAAAGTTTTCATCATAGTTTCATCAACTAAACTTTTTATTCGCTTCGCAGTGAATGCGTGCTTGAGTGTTGACAGCGCAAAGCGTGCAGATATTTTCTCAATAGTTTAACTTTAATGCCGATTTAATGTGCTTCAAGCAGAATGCGTCCAGAATATTTTTATAAAATCCTTCTCCTTTTTAAATTGATAAAAGGTTAAAGCTGTTGCTGCTCACTCGAGTTAACATTTTTATTGCTATTTTCGTACCTAAAACGCACATAAAATTAGGGATTATAAAACATTAAAATATGGCTTAAAATATTATTTAATTTAAAATTTACACTAGGTTTACTTGCTCATAAATTGCTATTAACGAAACAATATCTACCGATTAATAGTTCAATTTTAACATTAAATTTTTGCTATTCGATCGAAGATATTAAAGCAATGAAGAAAAAATCAACATTTTCCAGGGCAAATTTTTAAAATTTGAAAAATAATTTAATTACTACACTTTAATATTTTCCACTCCCATTATTTCAGCAAGGGGCGTTAATAAAATTTATTTTACATAAAGAAAATTGAATAAAATGATTGATAGATTATCAAGCCAAGTAGGCGTTGAAATAGGGTTATTAAAAATAAACAACCACCATGCACTGTACGCCGTGCGCTGTCATGAAAATATGTACATTCAAAGTGAAAATAAAGCAAACGTGCAACTATGCGAATGGCGATTGACATGCCGTCAACAAGGATGCAGGGGAGGACGGCCACTGCACCAGCTAAACGATGTTAATTTCTAATGGAACTTCCCCCGTTGTTTTATAAAGAGAACCCGCCGAGTGCATCCCGATGAAGGGGCGGCTTAATTTTCCACATACAGTAAACACTCTGTACGAATACATATTTCCATTTTCCTGCATAATTATTCATACAAATTCAATTTGACTTTAGTATAAGACATTCAGTATTTTACTAAATTGATGAGTTTAATCATTACTCAGCTGGAATGATATTATCTGAAAGTAAATTAATAAGGTAGAACTGTATGAGTGATATAGATATGTATAATATAAATGCATTGTGTATGTAGTTGTAGACGCTGTCTGGAAGTACAAATGGAAAAGGCTAAGTGAAATTTACTGCTTGCTTGGTTGCCTGCCGTCGACGCGCCAACAGTGGCTGTGTGGTGTTTTCGAAAGGGTGCGCTGTTGTCGTCGCGACTTTGTTAGCCAACACTTTCATATCTCCTCCTCTTGTAATTCAATAACAAATGCAATTTCCTTATTGTAATTAATCGCGAGCGTACTTTAACTTGGCCGCCTGACGCACGACAAACGGTTTTTTGCGTCAACACAAGCACTCACTCTCTGCGCTTATTTTAATCAAATTATAATTGAATAATACTTAACTAGATTTTGCGCCATACATACATGCACTTAAACAAACCAAATTCAATTACACGATATTATAGAGTGACTAAATAACATCACTACTTCTAGCAGTTATTAATTTATAGCAATTAATTATGATGTGGCGATCGAAAACAATATGCATTAAAACATTTTACGCTTTATGCGCGTGCAAAAATTGCGTTTGAAGTAGGCATTTGATTTTCCCACTGCACTTAAATTGTACGATGTATTCAATGACATAAAAGGTCGACTGCATCATGCTTTTACTTCAATCTACACTGAAAGTCAATTAAAACTCCTCCTGTTATGATGTACGAGTCGAGTTGTTGGCCAAAGAGCCTGCGCATCGTATACGAAATGCATGCATTCATTCGCAGCGCGCCCTCGCCTTCTTTGTCCTCTTCGTCCTGCTGCGCATCTTGCTGATTCACTTTGGGCTTTTCGCTTAAATTTCACGTTAGCTTCGGCTCGTATTAGTTCGTTACTGAATGTGCTTGTGCTCTTTTTGGCACTCCATGTTGATAATAAGACTTTTCCTTTGAATGTTTGAGCAACGACTATGCTTTCAACATTTACGTTCGGCTAACTGTAATTGTTTAGTGATACGTACGCTAAGTTTGGATCATAAAAACGTATTACGGAAGCATTTTATGCACATGTACACAATATTAATGTTTGACAGAAATTATTACTAAATTTTGATTTTAGTGTTGCTTGCACATAACCTTTGATACATTATTTTTTTCCATATTCATATTTAACCTCAAAGGATTTGTTGTATCTAGTTTTATAGTACTTTCTGATTTATTCAGTGAACAATGAATATTTTCCTTTATGGAATTTTATTAAAATACTTCATAATCTAAAATTAAAACCGTCAACCAGTGAAATACTAATTTTGCAACTGAAATATAAACTGGAAGTTTCATTACCTGAATTTTAGGTTAGATGTATAATTTATTTAAATAACAATGAATAATTAAAATATACGCGAGCTATGTTACAAACAGAGACAGATTATTAATTTAAAAACAGAAGGCATACTCGCCGAGTCATCATATGTCATATTTTAATAATCGCGGACCAAAGCATCCCATTCATCATTTGTCTCGCTGCTATTACGCCCGCGCGCTCGTTTGATTTTGTGCATTGTTATTGCGGCGTTTGTTGTTTAGGCAAACAAAGAACTGGAAGGATGCGTCCGCCTCCTTTTCTTTTCACTCGACCTGCTCCTGCGCGTATTTTTGCGTGTGGACGCGCTACCAAATAAAACGACGCGGCGCACAATGCATGAATAGACTTGAAAGAAAACCCGCGCAAGGGGTGCTTTCAAGCGAAGAAGTATGGAAGCGGCTTAAAAACTCGCGATAATATTGAGAGAGAAAAAATGCGGCAATAGAAGAAACGCGGGGTGCTAATATGCGGTGAGGTTATGTCTCTCGATCATGACGGCCATTATGCAGGTATGACAGATATGACAGCGGATGACGTGCGCATGCGCACATGCTACGCTTTTGTTTCAATTCGATATCGCCGCACACACATCCTTTGCATATGTTTCCCTTACTCGAATTACCTTTGTACTGTTTGGCTTTAGACGAGTTGGCGAACTGCCGCGCCGCCGCCGCCGCCACCGCCGCACGCTGTTGCAATTTTTATTGCTTTATATGCACGGACAAGCAGGCATTAAAGGGGATCTGTTTCTGACGCGTCAAGCATGTTCGAGTAATTAAACGCGTATTGAGCGTACGACTGGCTGCTCTTTGTATGCGCGAATCGTCTTTGTGTCTTCATCTTTTGATGATCAAAAGTTTAATTTTATATTTGGTCAGCCGACAGAATGAAGTGACACGTTTTAATGGGATTTAGTAATAGACATGTCATCGTTTCAATGTGTGAAACGATTTAATGAAAATTTAAATGGAATATTTTTCATTCATCTTTGAATATTTATCTTTCATTCGCTTTTTTATTTATATTTCAAAGAGCAATTATTCTTTTCAGAAATTGAATGCTAAAAAAGACTAAGTTCGTGTAAGTTTGGATAACATAACCTATTATGCTTTTAAGCAACATGACTTAAGTAAATCTCCATTGTAAATTTTCTATTTAATATTATTTAATTTATTAGCAAGTGTTATGTAGCAATAACATTGGTTATCAAGTTTTATAGAATGAAATATAACGAAAAATAAAAAATATTAGATAGAAACACAGTAAATTTGGCAATTTTACTGATTAACTGCAAAATCAATAAACATTAAGAGCGCCGCGCCGTAAAAATGAAAATTTCATACACGCGCGGAAATTCAAGCCGGCAAACAGCAACGCAACGCGCACACAGCCGCGAAATAATTCATGAAAAACGGCTAACTGCCGCACATTATTTTGCGTTTTCGTTTCGCACGAGTACGATCGCGGATGCAAACAAACAATATTTGCAGTGAGCAATTAAAACACGTATTAACGCGTATTTTGATACATATGCACTCATTAAATGCGAGCATAACCTATACTTTAGCGTCACATTCATGAATAACACCCGCTAATAAAATGCGCTAAATGCGTAAGACGTAATTAATTTTAGTAATATATTATATTTTATTACATATTTTTATCGTACGCTCGAATATATATTACTCTTATATGGCCATTACGCATACCACATCTACGAAAAAACAACAAATGAGAAATGAGGTTAGCTTCCTAATATGCCAAGGCAGGAAACGGAAATCGGAAGCTCAATTAAGTCCATATTGTTTAGTATGTATAACAAATTGCACACTATCTGTTTACATTAAGCACCACTCTGGAGTAATTTGAGGTTATATATTTAGTACCAACTATACCGAGTGATATTTAATCGAAAGTTGTCTGCATGAATTGCTGGAACGTTAAAGTAATTTTTTTATAGCGTACTTTGTATATTAATTACATTTGAGGTTAGATTATTATTGGTAACACCATAGTAGTGTAATGTAGATCACCATATAAGCGCGTAAGGTGTTTTTATAGTTTTCTATTCACGGCATTGCCACCTCCACAAGGGTAAAAACCAATACAGTAATAGCGCTAGTGTTGTTTCATACAAATTTGATATTAAATGCACGTTCATGTAGGAATATGTAGTGTTCTCTTCGTGGAACAAAAACGTAATGTTGCGAGGCGTCTTAATGCCCAATTCACATGCGAACTTTATTTAATGCCTATTTATTATTTTTAGGGCGACTTTTATTGTTCATTCCTATTCGTAAACTTGCGCGTCTCTTACTTATGCAACCATATATTCACATGTATATTTGGTTCACTACCTACTTTAAAAATCGATGAAATTCAAACAAATACAGCAAGTAAGAAGCAAAAATATCTTGATTTAATAAAAATATGTAATTGGAGTAGAGATAATCATAATCAAACAACTTGTTTCCTAAATGAATTCCAAGCTCGACCGGAATAAAGCGTAATTGGGTTTGATGAATGTATATTATAATAATCGCGCACGTAGAAAATGATATTTGTAGTGTAATTCATTTCGGGTTAGCCGAAAACGGCAAAACGGCCCCATGGGTGCTGTGATATCGCGTTGGCGGCAGCGGCGGCGGCAGCGACGCGGTCACATTGTGCTCCAACGAAACGTAAAGGTTGGCAGCCGGCAGCGAACGGTAGCAACATCACAATTCCAGATTAATACACATTTCTTGAGCATTAAGCCTCTGCAACGAGCGGTACGGTCGGCTGACTTGCGCGAAGATACTGGAAGATTATTAGACAACCCAGACCGGTACAAGAATTGAGGCGTATTGGAGCGTATGGAATATGACCCAGAGTGGAGCCGAAGACACGGCGAAGCGCATGAAAAAAACAGCACGCAAGTGAAATGCCTTTTTAAGCAAGCCAATGTTCATCCATCCATTCCACTTCGCGAATGGCACGAGAATGAAATGGAAGAGATTACCGGTTGGCCCCATTCGCCGAAATGAGCGTCATAAATGTGTGTGCTTGCCTCCTCGAGAGAGATTCCGCAGATTTCATAATTCTCTTCGTTAATGCGCAGATATAGACAAGACGCACCGCTAAGCGTTCTCCTGCTCTCGCTCCTTAGAACATGCACTTGCTCTTGTTTTTATCCTTTTTCCACATTGCCCGCTTTAATATGCTGTTTGAGCGCGGATTTGCTATTTTCGTGGTTATGATGTATTTCATATTCGGCAACTTAAATAAACCCACTAAAAATATTACTTGCAAATTTAATATCTCAACTTGCCAAGTACGCCTAGATACTATTTTATTACTTCTAAAATAACTTAATTCTCTTCTGACTTTACGACGCATTCTTTGATTAATCTTCCGGCAAAGAAAAACATTTAAATCATTCTTTCGCGATTATTTTTGCATAATAATAATTCGAGTGCAAGTACGTGCTAAATATGCGTGTAAATTGAAAACGATGAATGAAAATGGATGCTAATTAAAATATTTTTCCTAATTTTCATTCAAATACAGCTCAACCCGTTGTAATCCTAATGTAGGGGTGGCAGATGGCGCCACGTTCAACTATCCCATTAGCGCACGGGGGTTGCAGACGGCTGGCGTTCCCTTCCGGCTGGTTTTTCTTTGCCCGGTCGTCGTTTAAAACGCGCGAGCGTCATAAAAATCCGTGAAGTATAATTAGTTTGGGCGCGTTAATGAAAGAAGGAAAAAACACGCGGCGAGCGGCGAGAAGAAACGAATAAAAAGAGGCGAAAGGAAAACAGGAAAAAGCAGCGTTGCTGGCAGGAAAGTTCGCAGCGCGTTTAAATCATTTTATTAATTATCGCAGAAATTAGCGTTTGCTCAAACCGTTCGACGATGGCGTCAAATAAAACAAGCTAAACGAGGTTAGCTGCGGAGACGGGGGGGATGAAAAATGGTCGTTGCGCATGAACGATGAATTTACCTCTGGGAATAATTATTATTTTAATCAGCTATTATTGCAGTTGCTGAAATATTGTTCGTGGAATTTAAGAGGCAATTGTTCTAGATTAATTGAAAGTTAATTGATTCGAAATTTCATTACAATTTAATTATTTATAATTCAATTAAAAACACCAAAATATTTTCGCAATTTGCGCAATGCGTAAACAAATTGTTTTTCGCGGTAAGTACTGTGCGCAATTACGATTTCTAATTAGAGATGAAATGTGTAATGTTTCAATAAATGTCATACGAATATAGGTATGTCAGAACATGATCATAAACATGATCAGAAATGCGACTTTCATCGAATGATAATGAGCGCAAAATTTACGATAATTGCAAATTTTTTACATTTTTGGTTGTGGAGCATTTTATCGAAGTAAACTTCTTTCGCGGCAGGCGATTTATTGCCTCGGCTGGAATTTGGGTCGTGGCAGTCATTCGGTTGTTTAGAAATCCATTTAATTTAACAACGAAACGTAATGCGATTGCACGACGAGTGAGGTTAGGGTTCGGCGGCGTGTGTTTATATGGAGACGCGCAATAAAGCATAAAGTGGCGCGAGCAACGCTGTATTTCAGCGATTTTCGCTGCCGCTCCCCACGAGGGAATAATTGCTGCCTCAATCGTTCGCCTCGATTGGCCATCAACATCATCTCGGTATGGACGGCGAGATTACCTATTGCCGATCACCGATATTCGATCGGGCCAGATACACATTTAATCTGCGGCTCGCCGATCCGTAATTGAATTCCAAATTAAGTGATAAAAAACGCGCCCGCTCCTCACAAACGCAAAATTGATGCTGCAATTAATTAAGCGTTAGCCATTAGCAACAATTACATCAGGATTACGCCTCATTTCGTATTAGACTTAATGAGTTGCAGTACTTATTTGTTAATTTATGAAATCAATAAATTTGTAACGTAGATAAACTTTTGTTTTTCGCAAAAAATAGTTTACAGTTGGAATTTATAAACAATTTTATGAGATTATTGTTGTAGCGCTGCATGAAAACTTCAATAAGAAAGTTCGATTAGATCTTGTTCCAACTTTTTCATACACTCACGATTCTTCATCTTTTTTAGTTTGGTGAATGGGATTTCTACTTTATCCAGTGTCTACGAGTTAGGTTAACTTTTTCAACTAACTGATCACTCCACAATGGAACTGCGATGTTCATTGTCGATCAATGTAGAATATTTTGGAAATAAAATTTTGGCTATTACTAGATTATTAGTGGTTATATATGAATGAAGAAGAATCATTCAGATATGATAATTAGTTTAATCTCAATTTAATGCCAAAATTGACTATTTTGGTCATAAATCGGTAAAACGTACTTATTTCTATTTATCTTAATCAATATATTATAAACAGCAGGTTCTCCAGATATATAGCAAAGTGTAAGTATATTATCTGCAAAATCGAAAAATGTCGTTACGAAAAAATGCTTGATTTGTCATGTTGAAACTGAAATTACACCAGAACACAGTTTATTTCGGTCAATTGTAGCAATACGGTTTGGTGCATAATTAATTTATCTTTCGAATGATGTAAATCTTATTTTTGCACAACGTAGTAAACATTAACAAAAAGTTAATTATTTAAAACAATTTCGCGAAAAGACATAAATAATTAACTTTCAAATATTTTATAAACCAATTAATATTTCTTCAAGTTTTAAAATAGCATCATATTCTATGTTAATTGAACTTT
>JARJDV010000429.1:0-32235 GCA_030264675.1 Anaulacaspis nigra | reverse complement strand
TTAAGGTATTTAATTGGATAAGGATTAATGCTGTATTGATTAAAAACGCATAGAAAATTATCCATTATTTGTCGTAAAAAGTACATGACAAAAAAATGTTATTGTAGGATATCTATAAGGGATAGACATATACCATCCTGCAGTTTTCTCTAGACCTTTTCAATGTGTACAATACTTAGTACATTATTTTGATAAATCTCGTAAGATTCTGGCTGCGTTTCCAATGTAAGCGGAAAAAATGTAATTATTTATTACACCACATTAGAAACCTCAAAAACAACAGTATTACTCCACTATTTAATGGATGTTATTATACATATAAACCTTCCGCTTCAATCACTCTATCTATTAAAAAACCCGCATCAAAATCCGTTGCGTAGTTTTAAATACATACGCCATGTTAATATCTACGCCATTTTTCATATCCATTTCAAAGCGTTTAAAATAATTCCATGAATATCGATTTATTGGAAACGCGTTTTCCACTTCAACACAGCATATAATGGTTAATCGTGCTTGATCTCTTTATAATTTCACCGCGCCGACGCTTAATTCAGGTTTTGTGCTAACTAACAAATCAATAGGTATCGCCACTCCATTCATTATCACTCGATAAATATGAGCGATATTTGATGCGTATTTAATATCTGTAAACGAGTAATTAATTACGAGGTTTGATTGCTCAATGCAATTATCGTTAAATTTTTACTTTGCCGATATTTCTGAATTTACTGGTTTAGATGGAGCCACCGAGCCATTAATACAACTTAAATTTATACGAGATTAACATAAATTCAACATAAAATAAAATAAACGACCCTCTCATATTTCTCTCCAGTTAATTGCCAACTGTTTTATACAGCTTGATCGTAATAAAAATAATAAAATATGTTCCTTTGCTAAACAACTCTGTTAACTTTGCTCATTTCATGCGCATATGGAGCGAATAAGTTGGTCGGAAAAAGCTTTTAGCTGCATTTGGTGAAATAGTTGGCGCAATAATTAATACGATATTATCAGCGAATGTAAACCACTTATCGCATTTATTTATTTATTTGTCCTTGCGCCTAAACAACCCATTTTTCGGCATGTTTCCTTCTTTTATTTGCCGCCGTTCGTGTATATGGCATGCCCTAAAGTGACATGGCGTCAGTGTTTTCAAACTATTTAGGAGTGCGCACTGCAAGCGAGCACCCATTCGACGATTTAATTTCTTCCGAGTCCTACTTTGATAACTTAAACATGTTTGTACGTACATTTCCTTCAAGCGTGCGGTTTATTAGCAAACTTTGAGTCACAACACCAAAGCGTTTTCGCAATAAAGCTGTTGCTAGTACTTTCAGTGGATTGCTTTGCTACAAGATGTCTATTTATCGTTACATTATAATTACAATAAATGTTCTATAATTATCAGAGATTCTCTACAAATTCTCTATAAGTTATTGCAGTGTATGGTTTTCTGTTTCGACGCCATCTTGAATTCAAACCATAACCTAACCCAAGTACAAAAACAACTATTTTCAAACGATTCTTGCACAAACGCAATTTTATTAAAACCATTCGTAATCACAGTAATATTTTATATGATTAAGTGTGATTTGGTTTAAAAACAGAAATAAATCACTGATTGAAATTTACTACTTATTTTCCTCAGTTTGCTGTATGATTTCAGCATACAAAATGTAAATATAAATAAATTGCGCATAATTGCAACGTGCACGAACGAACGAATGAATGAAAAACCAATTTTCACTGAAAGTGGTCGGTCGCAGTCGTGTGTACTTGTTGCGTGACAAACACACCAACTGCGCTTCTTATCGGCATTTATCGCAAATTCAACGGTGATATTTCATTTGCGTGGTAATGCCGGCGGCAACAGCAACAGCGGTGGTGGTTTACATGCACACTCTCCCTGCAAAAAGCGCACAAATCCACGCTTATAATAATTGTGCGCTACTGCTGCGGAAGCACTGCAACGACGTGAATTACAAAATCTATAAATAATAACAGTGCACAACCACGATTTCAATTTCATAATGCATGCGATTAAATATGTATTCACATCCTTAATGAGTTTCCAATTAGCCAAGAATCCTTTTTGAAAATGTGGTTTTCTTTACAATTACTATTTACCTTTCAAACGAATTCAAATTGGTTTTAATTATGGATAAAAAGCAATAAAAAGCACTCCAATTATAACTGCAATAAATTATGTGTGAATGGCGGGTACAAAGCACTGTTTCGCAGTCAACCCAAATAATTTTCGATCAAATCTCTGCAGAGTGCAGGCTGCTTGCTTGCTGCAATCACGGAATTATCCGTTCCAATTGTGTTTTGCTAGCACTCACAAGCGACGCTGATGAGTTGTTGATGATCGTTGTGATTACAGCAAGCAACGCCATCGATAATGATGTTCGTATTTGGTCGAGATAAGAGGGATGCACTTCACCCACTTGCTCCAATGCAACTTGATATGCATGCATTCTGAATGTAGGACAACAGCAACAGGAGTGCGAACGCTTTGCTATCAATTAACCTCATAACCTTTTGATTAGCTTGTTATGATGCCTGCTGTGGCGGCGGAAAATTAGTCGCTGACGTAACTAGACGGAGCAAACGAGAAACTTTCTTATACATACAGAAACGCAATCTGCCAATTCGAATCAACCAACGCCACTACTGCTACAGCAAACCGAAATTGTTCTTTGGGGAAATTACTTTTGTGGCAACCTGTGTCAATGCATAGATGCTTCCCGATACAATGCTTATCACCATTGTTCTCTTTTATCATTGAATCATTACTTCCTTGTTAGTATGCCTTACATAATTACCCATTTAACATTATTACCAAAAAGTACTCAAAATTCTCACTGGGTTGGTTTTCCAAGTACAGTTTAATCATCATATTTCCTTATTTAATACAGATAACTTTGAAACGAGCTTATCAAATTGGAGTAGGATGTGACAAATATCTTCGTTTACTTCTTGTTTGTGCAGGATGCACAATGGTATAAGCTGTAGCGATATCCTAGTTACACATGTAAAATTAAAGTTGGGTTTTAATTAAGTTGCCAACGTACATGACTACATTCGGAATTGTGTATGTACGCAGCACTCCTGCGGGCACAGCCACCACTCGCATCCGCCTTCCAGATTGCTCCCGTATCCATGGGACCGTAACGACACATGTGCGATTCGCTGGCACAAAATATGATCACCTTTTATTAAATATGAGTTGCAGTTTGCGCAATTCGAGTACGAGACATGGCGAGATTCAAATTGCTTTACAATATTTAAGTGTTCAGTGCTCATGTTACAATGGCACTGTGGCAAATAAATTTTCTCATAGAAGATAAATGAAAACACAAACCATTTACGAATAGAAGAATCGAAAAGACTCGTGATGAAATTGTCCACTTCATCTTATCGCATTCCAATGAACGTTTGCGTAGCATTCACATCGCTGCTTCCAAACGTCCGGATCAGTGCACAAAAAGTTTATATTAAATAAACCACCAAGTTTTTAAATAAATTTTAGTACAACACCCCAAGTCCTATAATTCACCAGAACTTGTTAGACGAACTTTGGCTCAAATTAAGTGTTTCCAATATAAAATTTCTTCGAGAATTTAAGGACGCGTTTATAACGTATAATACGCATCGGAAAGCGGCACATAGGGCCCATTTACCACCCTTACGATACGCCGGACTGAACGCGGAACACTGAGAAAATACCGCCTGCAAACGTTCAAACTCCTGCACACGCAAGGATCGCCAACAGGAATAAATAATCATGGAAACTTAACCTGCACGCCCCCTCGCGGAATGCGCTGCGAAACACGTGGAAATCTCCCGTGTACGTCCCCTTTCGGAACGCGTTAGGCACTACGTGAAATCTTTCCATCAGTTTCCACTCCTGTAAATTTATAGTTTACATAATATTGTTAATATCAATATCATGAAACATGTGCATTCACATATATAATCCATCGTTCTATGATACTTCAGTATGCAAGCGATACTGTGATTCAATTCAAATAGAATTTACAAAAACCTTAAAACTTAAAAAATATTTATTAACCATCTGAATTATTAGCGCACATATTGACGACACAATGCTTGTAGAAATGTGCGTTTACGGAGATTAATAGCCTCACGCTGTATTTCTTCATTATTATTGGAATTCAATTCTAACATTCCGATCGTATGAATTGCTTTCTTCTTTCGCTGGTACTCACCACGCTTGTGGTGTAAGTGCACCAAATATTCCAGAATATTGGTATCCCAAAAGCAATGATAGTAAGCCTCCACGGAATCATTACACGATTTAAAGTCAACTAAACTGCGGAACGCAAGTGTGTAGTCTGGTTGATCAAGAAACTGACACAGCACTGCAGCTTGAGTATGGCAACCCAAATGCGTGCAACATTTTATCATACGTTTAAATATACTATCATCACCGCGTACAGGAAGATTAAAATAGTCTGTTTGTACTATCAGTGCATGTAAGTAGTACTTCAAACTGTTTTCAAAATTGGAGTTAGCTATAAAAAATAAAAACAGTAACCGTATGTTTCCAAGATAAAAAGATTTTCAAATACTTACAAAAACATAAATCACCCATTAAATGCAACCAAGAAATATTTGTCGGGTAATATCTTAATGCTTGTTGAACCAAATCACACAATGCTTCCGTTACTGCTACAGTATTGTAGGATCCAATGCTGCAAAATACATAAAAAAATTATAGAAGCCACTATAACAGAGCCAGTTACGGAATTCAAGTTAATAATTCATGGTATTATATGGATATGAATTATAGGAAGAACAGAAGTTAATCACCCTTACCTGCTTATAGTTGATGGCCATAACATAACATAATCTGCATTAATAGACGTACTTGTATCATCTTTTAAGAGATTGTATAGCCGCGCTAGAAGCGATATAAATACGGAAAGTGCAGTTGCATCACGAAGTCGATTTAAGAAAGACAACATTTGCGTTTTATTGCTATTTGTTGGTGAATCACGATGGATGATAGCAGAGCCACTACTGCCACGTTTTGATTGTCCTGTGCTTGCAAATATTGGAACAACTACAAACGAACAACAAAACATAAATATTCATACTTGTAAGCACCATATAATATTACCTAAATCCCAAATATCTTTGTTAATTTTCTTTACGCCTTTGAACTTGACAATATCCTGACATGCGGACGCAATAGCACCAGCAATTTCTATATAACTCCACGGTTTATTAAACGATATTAAAAACTCCCAACGGCCCAAGTTTAATAAACATAGTACGCATTGTTCCATCACCTCGGTTCGTGGTATCATTTCTGTATTCTTCAGGCAGCTCTCGCACTGCTGTATCAAATCCTGACAGTCTAAAATAAAAACATTATCATACATCCTTAATAATATATTTTGATAACATGTACCCATGTGTAAAGCGGGCCATTCATCAAAATACTGTGAAATTTGAACAAGTAGTATCTCCCACGTTATTAGCTTTGCTAATTTGGCTTGCGTTCCATGATCCAACACGTCTTTCTCAAGAGTTCTCAGAAATTCAATGGATGAACGCCAGTCTTTAGATAACATTAACTCTCGTGATTTGGCCAAAAGAACGTAGCTATAATCTTGCAAAAATCCTGAAACAAAACTTCTTAAAACCACATCCATCAGTAATAGATATACAACCTCTTGGGATATTGGTTACCACACTCTGTAACGGTATTGGAAGCTCCCACATTGGATTAATTTTCCAAACAGGGCGACTGGGATTTTTAATAGTTAACTTCACAAGGAGATCCCTCAATTCCATTGTATCATAACAGGTGACAATTCGCTGTTCCAATATTCGTATTTCCAATCTTGGATCTTCTACAAAATAAACGATAAATAAATGCAACTTCTCATTCATTCTTTAATATTTACTATTCGGCGTTTGAATATCCCAATAACTATCTTTCAGTAAATCCGGTATAATTGGTTTCTTACTAATAGCATCGCGTAAAGAATCTGTATCAATATGATCAAACATTCCGGATAGTATTTCATGATCCATAAGCTTGCTTAGCAAATCTTCTGAATCTCGGTTAATTATTATCTGCATAAAGTAAGATGACAGAAGTTGTTTCTCAACTTCATTAACCGATTTCCAAATGGCGGATGCAGCCCAAATGAGGAAATCTAAATTCTGAAGTGTGCAATTGAATTTATTTGCGCTAAATCTTTCGACCACACAGCGTACAGCATTTAATGCCTGTATTTTTACGAGCAAATCATTAGTGGCTACTGTTTTGCCATTTGAGATAGCTGTTATCAAGTCTAATTCCACATTAAGTCGGTGGTAAATAGGAATTTCCCTGTATTTATTGTCCTGAATTAAAATATTTAAAATACCCTAGAATATAATTTTAAAGAACATTTATGTATTAAACTGATCGCATTACCTTACCTCATAATTATTCGCAATGCAAATATTAAGTTCCTCATACAAAGACTTCTGTTCTTTGTCACCCTCACAAGCCAGTATATAATTCTCAAGTGCGTCCTTGTCTACACTACAGAAACCATAAATATCTGTAAGTTGATTGAAATAATTGCTACAAGCGTTAAAATGCAACTTTGCCAAGTGGTAATTCTCCTTGAAAAAATTAAATGTGCCCAGATCAAAATGTATTTGGGCTCTAAATTCTTCCTTTGAACATTTAACTGACTTCTTCCAATTAAATTCAATCTCAAAGGAGCTCTCAGTTAAAGAAAGAAAACAACCCTCTGTTATGATGCATGGAATTAAATCCCAATCCAATGCTTGATTCAAAAAAGAAATGGAGCTATCAATATTCTCACTAGCGCATATGATGCTTTCCTCAATTGGTGTAATATCCCCATTTATTCTATAAATACTTTCATGCAATTAATATAAAATTTGAACACTTATTAAATACTTATTAAGTGATCATTACCTATTGTTATTATTGGTGGCATAAATTTTGTTCATACATGTACCAATCAACCATCTATGGTAGATAATTAATGCAAATAAATATTCATTTGCAATATTTGGTACCTCATTTACATTTGGTGCTGGAACATTGGGAATCTCAATGGGCATTCTGTTGCCAGCAAAATATAAAAGGTCTTGTAATAAATTCACTTGTATTTTAAAGGGTATGGATCTAATGGGTGCTAAAACAGAAATTTGAAAACCACCAATAGAACCTTTGATTTATACTTAGCCATACTTGGATTCCATTTCAGGAATGAAGCAACTTTGAGTGACAATATTTTTAAAGCTAGCACTTTAAGTGATAGTTTACAATGTATATCATTTTCAGGAATTGATCCAGTTTCCATTGCTTCAACTTCATTTCTTTTGACTTCATTTTTCATTGATTCATATATAGCAGTAGTGAATTTAATGATTAATTCTGTAGCACTTGGGTCTATTTACAAATAAAAGACATATTAGTTATTGGTTATTGGTGTACATTTCTTTTATTTACCTGGATTTGTTTTTTCCAGATGTTTAATAAGTAGAGACTGATCAAGAAGAAATTCAAACCACAAAACCGTGTCTGCAGCAATGGGTATACTTCCTGGCCGTAACAAATCCATTTCATCCATTGCTATTTTAAAATCCCATGTAAGGAATCACAACTCACTATATTTCAATATATTTTTCACTTGGCTTCGTACCACGAAGTGGTTACGTGCACTGTATGGACTGGATGGACTGTTTTGGTTTTGGTTTACACCGAAACTTAATCGTCAACATCAACAAACTACTTGAAAACACTAATATTTTGAGGTTAGGGTTATTGCATTACGATCAACTGCATTTTCTTTCTCGAGATAGCGCTAATGGTATTAAAAGGGCCACTTTTTATAAAAGTAGACCGATTCAATTTTAAATGTTCTTGACATAATTCTATTTATCACGAGTTATTTTATAACAAGCATATGAAATTATGAATTATTAGTACATTAAAACAATGAAAACACCAGTGAAACATTAAATTACTTTGCTGCATGTTTTAAAGCATCAAATATTTGAATGCACGAAAAGTGTACCCAATTAAAAATTCGAAAATAACTACTGTTAATACGAGAGAATGGCTGTAGTTAAAACAATAATATTGGCATAACTGAACGTTTTATCAACAAGTTTATAAATGAATCACCATCACTGTAATAACAAAAACTACAAATTTAATTACTTGGTTCAAGACCCCCATTAGCTGATATTTTATATAACGTATAATTAAATACTGTATAGAGTTTGTTCAATAAAATACTTCGTCGTTACAACGGCATAAATAATTAATAAAGTAGTAAATAAATAATATGCGTAAAATATTTCAACAAACAAAATCAAGTACCTATATGACCTATATTACATCGAAAGCTTAATAAGGAATGGTTACAAACCGTTGCATCTTGTCAAAATGATATTTATTAAACGGAAATTTCATCAATAATGAATTTCCATTTACGTCCATTAAATAGCACCAAACTACATATATAATTTATAAAAATACATATTATGTCTTATTATCAATCCATAATTGTGTAAATATAACTAACTTAATAACACTCTTTTTTGCTGGGAAATAATGTTTCACGTAAAACTAAATAATTAAATAAACATATTAGTTTTGAATAAAACACAATGGAACGTATATTTAATAATAAGCAAAATATGAAAACAATAAAAACATTAGATATATTTGTTTATAAACTTCATATATTCATCTCGATCCTCTTTGGCAATGTAATGTCCAAATCCAAGCATATTACTGGACAAATCTGGGTGATTGTTTAACAGCTGCCCCACGAATTTACACACATCCGCTAGATTTTTATTAACTGTATAATCTCGAGTCATGTTTAAAAATTCCTTGCGTTCATCAGGAGATAACTTGCTGCGCACCTGTCGATATATAAATTCAACGCATACAAAAGTATAAATAAATGCATGGTTTATTAAAAAAAGTAAACATATAAACAATAGAAGAATGTGACGATAATTACCGTTAATAAATACTGAGTAATTTCCTCGGCTTTCGGAGGTTGCTCTGCATCAGAATTTGATTTCTGAAAATTTTTCGATAGCACTGAAATTTTTCGCCGTTTAAATTCGTGACCAGGAACATTATCAGTCTTCTTATGAATTTTAACCAAGTTTTCACTTTCTTGGCTTGAATATGAATCAACTATTGAAAATGAGGCACTTGGTGTTGAAGATAATGTCGTGTCATCTATAGATTTGGTCTTTTCCTTAACAGGAAAATTTACTTCCGCAAAGGAATAAAACTTTCGTAAATCTCTAAAAATCTCTCCAAAATTATTAACATTCTTGACATGTGAATGTAACCATTTAGACATCTGCTGAAGAACCCGTGGATTGTTAAAGCGAGAATCCAAAAGTATTATAGCACCATAATCTCTCGCATGACGAATAACACGACCTACAGCTTGATTTACTGCTTTTGTTGCTTCCAAGCTATACCAATCATCTCCACTTAAATACTGTAAAAATCGTAATAATTACTAATGATTATTGTTACTAATGTAGTAAGGGAAACCTCTTTATTTTCAGCCCGACAACAATCTAAATATCGCTTCTTTAGAATAATCTTTGGATCTTTCATTGGCGGATATGGTAAACCAGTTACAATAACAGCACGGCCATTGGCATCAATAAAATCCAATCCTTCTGAAACTTTTCCTCGACAGACACCCATAAATATAGCACCCTGTGAAGGACCTGTAATGCCTTCATAATAACCTTTCATAACTTCAGCAAATGCAGCCTTTTGCCGTGGCTCTGTAAATATCGGTTTTGAAGAGTATATATTCGCCCAAAGACCACTGCTCTGCCAATTATCTTGACAAGTTTTCATTATTGGATACGACGGGAAGAAAATAAGAAGGCCTCCTGGTATAATCCGCGTTAAATTGGAAATGGTTAGCCCCAATGAATGAATGTATTTTGGATCATCCCTAAAAATATAAAAATATACAATTTAACAAAACCCGTAATTGTTTAACGCACCTATTACGATAACTACTATTGAGTAAAGTACCATCAGGACCTTTTGATAATATCTTTACACAAATTTGATTTCCTTGCACAATATGTGGATTCTCCAAGCGTACCTCTGCTTTCAATTCCAGTTCTGTAATTAACGGATTCAAAGGTGCCAACGTTCCACTCGTAAGTACAATGCACTTAATTCCTTGTTTTGCAAGAACATTCATTCTAAAATGCAGAAAATTCATAATCCATTAACGACGCATATTAACATTCCATTTACCCAAAACCTGGACTAAAACACCAGAAACTCAAAATTCGACAAGCTGACTTCTTTGAATTTTTCGCAACAGCAAAATTATTTTTCCGTTTGAAAGAGTCGTTCTCAATATCTATATGTACTTTATAGCATTTCTGAAGTTTATCTTTAAATTCCTGCTCTGTGCTAGCAAATGTGATGAGCAATAGGTCATGGAAAAGACGTAAACCATTTCCACTTCGCTGAAACGTTTGACCACTATTCATAGTTGCTAAGTACTCACTGACTCGCTCCATTAAAGTTGAAATATACTGATACTTTGCTTCTGTAATACCAGCTTTCTCAAATAGTTCAAAAATAAATAAACTATCAAATGTGACTCCTTCACCAATATTTTTCACTTCAACTGCATCCAGTGCTTCTTCAAACTTGAGAAATATCTCCTTAAGAATAATTAGTTCATTTTGGCTGAAATCCGGCGGCGTTAAATCGCTCATTAATATCTCACCATCATCTTTCATTATACTTTTCATGACGTCAGTGACTTCTTCAATGCACAACGTAATGTCCGTACTTTTTATTTGCATAGATGCTGATTCCTCACACATCTTCTCAACATTATGTGCTTCATCGAGAATAACAATTGCATTATTAAGCTCAATACTGAGTGCACTTCGTGTGCGCGGATCCAGCAAATAATTATAAGGCATGAAAATAATATCTGATGATTGTTTCAATTCCTTTGACATATAATATGGACAAAACTTTTTAGTTTCTCCATACTTCACTAAATCTTCAATATCAATGACTGGTTGTTCAATGAATATTGGATTGTCCTTCTCCTTTTCAACACGATTATTAAAATAGCAAGAACGACTCTTCACTTTAATACGACACATTTGCAATTTTGCATTGTTATCATCCAATTGCTTAATTTCTGGATGAACACACATTTGATCTCTTGAACCCAGAATGGAGGCTCTCATGTGTTTGTAAGCTGTACGTTTAAGTTCATTCATTGCCTGAGACAACTGAGAATGTGTACGAGAAGCGTAAATAATTTGCGGCATTCTTACAAACGCGCCTTGATTCACCTTATCATTTTTACCAGCAGCATTAGTAAAATAATCTATAAATTCACTTTTTTCTTGGGGTGTCATGTGGAGAGCTTTACTTTGAAATTCAGCCTGCATTTGCGCTTTTTTCATTTGCAACCACGCAAGGGATGAACATAAAATGGATAGTGTCTTTCCCGTGCCCGTCGGGGATTCCAAAACACCGTTCTGTTCATTTTGTAAACACTGAATCATTTTAGTCATGTAATCTTTTTGCAAAGGATATGGTTCAAATGGAAACTGAACTGGTATACCATTTATCATTAATTCAACCATTTTTAACAAATTCACAATATCACAATTTAAAACTATCTTTAATTAACAATTAAAACACAGAAAGAAATGCACTTTTCCAGCCATTTACCACTACTCACTATACAAATTGATGGTTATGTACATTACTTTTGGCGCGAATTTCATTTATCCCACTTCTAGTATTTGACAATAATTATGTATAAATTAATTTAAATAAGATAATGAATCAAATTATCTGCGTGATTGTTTTAAATTAATAAATATCTTAAGTTTCAAAAAATATAGTGTAAATTGGTGTAGTTCCGATTGAATTCAATGTTTATGTTTGTTAGCGCCGCCACACGTTCGATACTCAACTCAGAATATGTTTATAAATATTAGCCCATCATCCTATTTTTAAAGAGTAAATATAGATCCAATCGTTAAATGAATATTATTCACACATTTCCCTCGCGAGTATTATTTGCCAGAGATATTCGATTACAATACCTAAATGTAAGTATCTCTATTTTGTGGACTATATTTATATAATGCATAAGAGGATATCCATTAGCACCGCTTTATTTCGCATGCTTAAAATAACTAAAGTACGATTCATTTCAACAAAACTGATAATGCATGACCTTATGCTATCAAAGAGTTTGTTCAATTATGTTTTTAGGTTACGAGTTGATTGATTTTAATTCGATACGACAATGTTTACCTGACAAGCGAATGTGATATTTACAGTAAATCAAGTAAAATTATTGACCAGTAGTTTTTATCAGTTACTAAATTTTACGTAATTTATGATGTGCGATATGAATATGTGTACCAATTTTGCACTCCATGTTACACAATTTATTCTCCCTAAATATTTTGTGAACACTCAAAATTATCATTCCTACTACTCAAAATTAAATGCTTTTTCTGTGAAGACAAATTTCCAACCATCTTTTCAAAATGCTGGTTAATATTTCAATCACATTAATCAACTTCTTACTTACTCTTTTTTGTTTGTGATTTGTAGTTATGCAGGTTGTTCCATTACACCAATACCCTGACTATGTTGAACAGTGCTGTGACCTGATAAATTCAGAATGGAAACGAAGTAAAACAGCACGCATGCGAAGTCTTGAAGGATCAAGTGATAGATTGCCAACAAATCTCATTATGCTGCATGATGGGGCTGTGATAGGTCACTCAAAATTATCACCAGTACCATCCATACAAAGTGCTTGTTTTCTTGAATCAGTTATAGTTGATAAAACGTTAAGAGGCAAAGGCTATGGAAAGTATCTAATGAAGAAGGTTGAGGATTATTGTAGATCATTGGGCTTGAAAACTATTTTCCTTTCCACAAAAGACAAGGCATTATTCTATACAAAGTTAGGATATGTCCTATGTGAACCTGTCTCAATATATGGGCAGTATGTAAAGAGTATGAGCGCCTCTTCATCCACAGATCAATCAACATTAAAATGTTCAGAAGTTACTGACAAGAGTTCATTAAAAAGCACACCTCCACCTCCTCCATTGCCACCTGACTTGTATATTGGTAGGAATTGTGATCACAAAGTATTTATGAGTAAAGTACTTAATTAATTGATAATAAGTTTCTGTAATTTAATATGAACACTGTTTCATTGACACCTTTGAATCAAAACTCCCTATATAATATTCTACATCATAATTATTTGGTGATGATTGAATTAATCAGCTGATTTGCTTGTAATTCCACATGTTTTGCCATAGTATTGCTCATCAAAAACTGAATCAACTAAAAACGCACCAAGATCATATTTACTTACTTGTCGTGCTGGAGACTTGTCAAATTCAATCTTGTATCCACGCGCAGGTGTATCTAAGAATGTTTTAAGTTTCAATATATCAACCGTTTAGGCTAAAATGGATTTGCTTCAAAATTACCTGCAATATGAGGTGGTAAAACAGCAACATATTTCAATGAAGAGCTTTTCAAAGCATCATATTGCCTTTGATGATCTGCATTAAGATCTTTGAACATGGCAGGTACTTTGCTCTCTTCATAAAATAAGAAAGCAGATAAACAAACAGAAACACATTCAATATTATTTTGTTTCATTGCTTTTATAATATTTTTCATTCCTTCACTTAGAGCTGTTGTTGCTTGTAAATCATTTCTTGTACCCAGAACAACAACAACAGCATCAATATTTTCCATGGCCTTATTAACCTCTTCATAATTTAAAACATCTCCCACAATGGTCTCAACTTTACCCGTATAATTTGCGGGCAATTTTGTGGGATCGCGTATGAAAACACGTACTTTAAGATCTAAACACAATTGTAGATTAATATAAATATCATTACAACTTATTTATATGCTTACTTTCTTTGGATACTGCTGATTCCAGAGCACATAAGCCAGTCATTCCAGTTGAACCAAAAATTAAAATATTCTTCGACATTGTGCAGTTAGAAGTTAATGCAACGAGCCAACTCTGATAAACGACAAGTCAGTACTGGTTAGTATTATGCTCTGTCATCAATTATGGAAGCAGTTTATTCAAGTTTGTTTGGAGTATGGTAACCAATGAAACTGTAGTAGCTGTATTACCATTAGTAATATTAAAAAGTATACAACTCTTTATTGACTGAATTCTGGATGCAATGCGATGCAATGACAGAAATTAAAAACAACCTTAGAGTAAACAGATATTCCTAATTCATCTACAAAGCTAACAAATTTTTAAACTGGTAATATACGTTTTTGCGTATACATATTAACTTTATACTGCTAAATATTTGAAATTAGTTTTGGAAAAATTCAAGTTTTCCTCAAATGTTAAAAATATATTAACGTGGCATTCATGACTTTTTGCGGGTTAGATTAAATTTCATTCAGCATTGCTTCTCCACCTCGCTGAAATACAGCTAAATCTGCTTATTAATAATACAGGACAGTTATTCCTTTTCTCTCATAAATTTGAAAAGTTAAATCAGTCTGCAACCAGATATACTAAGTAAGAACATAAAAGAAAGGTACGGCACGTAGGTTTATCCGTGAGCACTGAACACTAACTGCCTTCTTATAAGGATTTGGATTACACGAGGGTTGAATACAGTCAGACCAATACGTTTATCGTAACGGTCTTAAGCTAACTACTGCATAGTATGTACTCTCAACAGAAGGCTTCTTCCTCATCGAGTTGCACATATATGGACAATGCGGCGTGCAGGCATTTCTTCGTGGAAGGTCCCAACGATATCCGGCACGCCCGTTGCCAGCTGCCACTTCGGGGAAAATGCAACAATAGTGAAATGTGCGCCCATCACAACACAATGGAATTTTGGAAACAATAATTATAGAACCCCTTGCACGTTGGTTTACCAGAACTTGAGCTTTGAGGGTAGAAAAAGGTTTTTTTAAATACAGCTGTGGAATACGATTTTACCTGTACAATTTTTACTGACAAAAGATTATAAGACAATAGTGAAATGATTACAAATCGAAATAACAAACAAATACACTAGTAGTTTTATTTATAAAACAATCTGTCATAACTCAACAGTAAAATCAAGCCTCAAATTGAAAACAGTATAAACATGCAATAAAATTTTATCACAGATATTAAACTAAAATGTAAAATAATAACTGCTAAGCAGCCTTAAAGAAACATAAAGTCTTTGTAATTTTTGGTAAAGCTTGGCCAACAAATTTGAAAACATTAAATTTTACTATTTCTCTAACTCTGTGATTAGGTTCATCATCATTTGTCGTTTGGAATCAACTTGTGAAGTTAAGGATTTGCTTTCTGCATTAATGTTTATCGTTGCGTGCTGAATATTCGCTAACAGTTGACGATTGTAAACGTACTTCAATTTCTCAATACTTGGAAGTGTACCTGGTTCTAGGGGACTGTAGAGAAGCAGAATAATTTTACAATGGCTGAAAGTCAACCGTTTCATGTGCAATACCTGAATTTACCCGAAGTGATAGGTTCATCGATTGAATTTTGCAATTTAATTTCATCGAGTAACGTAATAACATCAGAATTTGTAAGAAGAGACTCAAGAACTTCATTCAAGAATGAAAATAATGGTTCATTTAAATACTTGGTAACACTACACTGGACATCAAGCGTTCTGCTGTAAAAACAAGATTCAAATTACAAACTTCATTTAGCACGCATTGTTTACATGAATAAAGAACGTTATTGTTTTCACATGGTAATTTAGGCCGGGACTGGTGCAATATGAGTATAATTATTACATATAAGCACCAGACATGACCTGAACACCCACATGGTCGTCTTTGTTAACCCAGAATGAACCGATGGCTAAAATCTTAATTGAAACTAATAAGAACCGTTACTGTGCATTACAACGTGCGGCCATTGACATACAGTTCACGATTCATTGCACTGCCAGGTATTATCAACTAACTAACCTGTTCAGATTTTCGGAAAACAAGCCAGGCAGACGGCGTAAAATGGCTTTTACCCTAATCGCTGGATCCATTTCTAATGGTATCGTGGTTGTACTAACATTTTCCGTAATGTTAATTCGCGAGTCCATTTTCACACCACGAGGTTGCTTTACACAATGGCTTGCTGCTAGCGCACACCAAGAGGTCAGACAACAAAAGATTTAACGGTCAACTCGAGGAGCCAAAGATGCTAGCGCGCCAAACTCACGAGAAGATGTGAAGTAAATGAGTGAGGCAAGCGAAACGGGTTTCAAATGTACCGGTTTGAGGTTGGGCATACTGCGCTTGCTCGGGGAACACCTGCTACTACACGAGTCTTTAATTTTTCGAATAAAATATATTATTTACAAATATATTTCTTATCTGTGCATTTTAAACGTTAAAAAGTAGTATACCTAATATAAAATCTTGGATTGAAAACGAAAACATTTATTTGATTACACAAATAAATTGAGCGCCACCTATTTCATATCTTATGAAACAACAAGGAAAAAAGTTGTTATTATTTGAGGTTATATAACTGGTTTATATTGGATCTGATCACATTGGATCACATCCAATCACATCAATATAAATCAATAAAACTATATCGAACTATAGTGTTTGATACGGGAGGATTAATGTCTATAATAAGTATTTTTCGTAGGAGTTCAAAAAAATGGCAACTTTTAATTTGTATTTTAATGAAAAATAATTTATTTTTAACAGTGTCATTAGGAGTTGATGTTTGTGGAATGCCTCCCTTTTGTATTTTATATTCGATGAACTTTAGTCATTCATATTGTATTCTAAATTATTGGTAATCTTGGAGCTGACTACATTATCAATTTAAATGATTTATAATAATTATTATTCCAGACAACACTGGACACTAATATTGTTTATTTTCATGTGACCAATTGAAGTATCCAAACCAAAATCTAAAACACCTAAAATTCCCCATAATTTAGATCTTAAAGCAGGGTGGGTCACTCAGATATCATTATATCAAAAATGATATTTTAATATTAAAACAATATTTCAAATTATATTTTTCCTACATCTATAAACAACATAAATTATATACATTTTTAATTAAGTTAAATAAGTAACTGAATTCCTGAACATACATTCTAACAGCACAGTGCCTGCTTTTTTGCATAGAATTATCAGCATTTGCATACAATACAATACTTCTCTATATTGTAGTTATATTAATTCATTATGAAATCACTGGAATTCTGTAGACATTATGATACAAATGGCTAATACCTAGATTTACAATGCTAGGAGAATATACTTGATCTGGAAATAAAGAATTTTCAACAAAATCATAGGCACAACCAAGTACAATATTACGTTGTTGAAAATTCTGTACATTGATGTTCTTGCTATTTTTCCCATTGCCATTCAAATCTGCATTATCAATTTTTGGTGACGCTGGTGGTATTACTTGGGGTGCAGATGGTGGAGGTGGTCCATTCATATCATCGCCATCCACTGGACGTTTGCTGGATTTCCATGGAACTTGGACTGCTCTACCCTCTAAAAGTTAAAACAAAAATTAATTTGTTTCATTATTGTACTTAAATACATTACCTAATTCATAGATGTGTCTCATCAATTCATTAATCTGAGTTCCTTGCTTTTGCGTAATAAAGTATAATTCATTTATTGTACCCTCAAGAGCCTTCTTCTCTTCCAATCGTGCTTGTTCCTTCTTACTTTCTTTAGCAGTTTGCCTCCCATATTCAGCAATCAGAAGGAGTGAAGCTATTGCAAATATCAAACCTTCACCCAATAAGCTTGCACCTAATTCAATTGCCTGCTGCTCATTTAGTACAGGTATATTAACTGGCTTGCCTAAATTAAGAATCCACATCTTCATCTTAACTTCTGACCAGTGGTAAACTGTAAGCAATCATTATATAACATCATGCAGGTACACATGACTGTGGTTGGTTGTAAATAAATTACAATTAAATCCCTTTTGCAATATAGCTTAATATAAACTATTGACAATAAACTTACATTGTGCTGGTGGCATGCAAATGTAAGATCGAAAGAACGGCGATGATTTTGCATAGTTTTTGCAGGCGTTTGCAATTGGTTTGCTTACTTGTTTTATAAGAAGAGCAGCTAGCTTTGCCGCTGGAAAGGCAGCCATACGTGCGCCGTTTTGTTAGTGTTGAAGTTTTTGAACAAATACTGCTATAATTTAGATTTAATACAATAACACAGCTGAAAACAGCTCTAAACCGAGGTTAAGGATGATCGTTTAACTTAAAATGGCACAAGGAAGACGCAAGTTGTGACCAATACGTGATGGCTCTAGTTGTCATGTTCATTGCCATTAAAATCTATTTTCAAAGCATAATTTGAATTAAAGTTCAATTATACAAATTTAAAGATAAAAGAAAAGTTATCGCCAAAGTTCTTATCGATAAGAAAACACCTTCTGATGCTAGACATAAGTAAAATCTGAACGAATTATTAACTTTAAATTTAAAGCTAATTAGAGTTAAAATAGTTAAAAATTATTATACAAACTTCTAGCAGGACCCATAATCACATGTCTAAAATGAGGATGGCCTTTTGCTTGTTTAGTCACTGCAGTTGCTACTGGTTTTGTTATTTGTTTGCAAAATAACAGAAATAATTTACTCATAGGGAATATAATAACCATATTGAAACGCGAATAATTAAAGAAATATTTGATGAATACTGTATTATTATTTGACAAATTGTATTTTAACCTTAATGTTCTTCTTAAAACAAATGAATGTCTAAATAAATAAATACAACTCAAATGATGTTCAAAAAAAGCCTTCATCTTCCTCTGGCATATCATCAATTTTATGAGAACTGCTTGTAACTACAATTCCTAACATATGATCAGGAATTTCACTGCCTCGCACTCTAATATTATAGCAAACCAATTCCATTTTCTCTAGACTTTGCTTAAGAACATACAATTTTCTACTGACTTCCTTATGACCAGCATTATTGGAACCTAAGAATCCACTTAGAATGTGCTTTACAAAACCACATATTTTAAAACAATCATCAACCTGGCCTGCGCCTACATTGTTTATGCATTTTCTCATTAATTCACCTGTAAAATCTGCCATTCCAAGAATAAATTCGAGTTCAGGAAATAGCAATGTTAACTTTGTACCAGTTTCAGTCTCATAGCTGAAATTATCATTGATTATATGAAAATGTTTGATAGTATGATCTTTAATGTATTGATAAAAAAGCATTGCTTCAATGAATTCCTGAAGACCTGCAGTATATGCTCTCAAGTATTGATAAGAATCCTGATTTTCAAGTTCCACAGCAATTGCTCTTAAAGGAGTGTTGATTAACTGTTGAAGCCTTTTATGTGCTTCTTCCAGAATTACATGCTTTTTATCCTCCCTGCATGGAACATATTATGAATAAAATTCAAGTCCATACTGCATAACTTACTTATCAGTATCTTGATTATGGAGCAAAAAAATGATTCTTTTGCTTTCAATTGTAATGTCACGACTTAATTTAACGATTCGTTCATAGCGATCGTGTTTGTCATCCAATTGCGTTGAATATTCCATGAACATTTTCATTACTGGATCACTTTCATCAACATTTTGCAAGTATTTTTGCTGTTGTTTGTTGGAGTTTTTGCCATGACCTGTGACAAACGTTTATTATAAGGAAACGTAAATAAAAATAGCTATTTAATTGCCTCGTTTTCTTTCCATATTTGAGGCTATCTTCGCGACTTTTGTTTATATTACCGTAATCACTATTATTGTTCCAGGAGCGGAAAGCTTGTTTGCAAATGTTATTTAGTAAAATTCCACTTGGTTGGGGGAATTATAACTTACGTTGGTAGAAACAGATATCACGGTAAACTTTCCCACCCTGCCCACTTGCTTTTCGCAAACGCTCTCTTGCGGTCCCCTTCTTTTCGTTCGTCAAGCTGTCGTGAGAAGGTATCTATCCTTTTAGTCTTCAATAAATCTGCTAAAATTGTTGCTGTAATAAGCCATCCGTGTTTAAATTATATTCGAAGTAATAAATATCTGCACAATGTATCTAATATTAGCGTTATTTTTGTGTTTTTCAGTTAAAATACAGTCATGTCGGATGTCGATGTGTAAGTATACTTAACCTAGTTTGACCATGTTATATGCTCATGCTTCCCGGTGTTTTTGGATTTTATTTAACTTATGATCATTTTCTTCTCTTTATAGTGATGATGCTCCCGCAGCCCCAGCACCAACTGGTGGAGCCATGGATGTGAACCAAGCACTCCAAGATGTGCTCAAAACAGCACTGATTCAGGATGGTGTCATCCATGGCTTGCATGCGGCAGCTAAAGCATTGGACAAACGGCAGGCTGTGCTGTGTATCTTGGCAGAAAACTGTGATGAACCAATGTACAAAAAATTGGTTACTGCATTATGCTCAGAGCATGAAATTCCATTGATTAAAGTGGATAATAACAAGAAACTGGGTGAATGGGCTGGCCTTTGCAAAATTGATAACACAGGAAAGGCGCGCAAGGTTGTTGGATGCTCATGTGTTGTAATCACTGTAAGTACACATAAAATTGGTAATTTCTGAATGAAATTAGATTTGAGAAGTTGAGATGATGAGTTTGCCAGGCTCCCTCTACTGAGATTACCCATTAAAAACCATGCTGTGATTATCTGGTACTGATAACACATCTATATGGTACCTCCAATATTATTTCAATAAATGTTCTTATATACATTTATTTAACAGGATTATGGTGAGGATTCTCCAGCATTGGATGTTCTTAAGGACTATTTGAAGAAGTAAACTATTGACTAATCACAGTAAGTGAATTTCAAATACAGGTTTATTCTATGAATTTAAAATGATGAGGTTACTAGGCTCCCTCTTCTGAGACTACCCGTATGAAAACCATGCTGTGAATTGTCTAGTACTGATGTTTTAAAAATAATTCATTGTTAAAAAAGTTATTTTGCTGTTGGTCTAATATGTTGTATTTCACAGGACTATACTGATGATTTATCCTCATGAAGACCTTTGGGGATTGTCTAATGAAGAAAAACCTTGTTTTATAAGAAATAAAAAATTTGAAAACTAATTATTGTTGTGCTTTCATGCACTCTCCCTTATGGTTTTGCCAATCAGAAACTTGGCATTTGCGTGAACAGTAGAAATCCTTCTTGCACTTGGAACATCGCTGAATCGCTGGTTGACCGCAATTTGCGCAAATTCCTGAGGGTTCCGCCTCGAATTTCTCAATTAGGTCGGTATTATATGCATCTGATAATCTGGAAAATCACCAATTATTTTGGCCTAGTGAAAACTATCAAGTTTGCTTACTTTTTAGCAATTAATGATAACGTTTCTTTATCAGTACAGAAGACAGACTCAATTTGTGATCTTGCAATTTTTTTCCATTTACCTCGAGTTTCTGCCATGATATCGTTTTTAATTTCAAGCACCGTTTCCAGAAGCAAAGGCGGCTTGTATGACCCCTGCGTGGTGAAAACCGCCAGTTGCGAGAAATAACGTGCAAGTTCAATGAGTGGTGCCAGTTGATCAAGTAAAACTGGGGTCAACAGAGGTGCCAATTTCAAAATGTGTAATTTGCGTTGTTCCGTCATCTGATAATGAGTCTTTGATGCATCATCAAGAAGCAGATGTCTTAATGTCAGCCATAACTGAAAAACAAATTTGAAAACGAGAAGTACGATACAATTAATTCCATTTACTTGGGCCTCCGTTTGGCATAATACATCTGGAACGCACGGTACCCATTTTCCACGATTAAAGATCTTATCTTTGCGAATCCATGGTTTTTCCATTAGGAGTTGGACGAAAAGTGACGGAATATCATAATTTACGTACATTCGTGACGTCACACACAGTTTAAGTCTGCAATATGCATCGACAAATCAAACTCGTCATTAATGAATGGAGATTGCTCACCTATCTAAATTTTCCGCAAGATAACGAATGATTGTCAGTGATCTAATAGCAATATCAAAGCTCAAGTTTGTTTTCTGTTGTTGCAATTCCTTGCAACCAGTAAGCAATTCGTTTGTATCCTGACCTACATCGCCCGCTGTCAGCAGCAATTGCGATGCATTATCATACGCATAATCCAATAAATCAACAGCGGTATCTCCAAGACTTTCGCATCCGTTACTATGAAATAATGCCAATTCCAACAAACCAAGTGCGGTTGCTTCATGAAACAGCAATGAATAAGCAATGAACGTCGTTTCCGGATTGGGGACATAATTGAGCAAGTGTGGTAACACTTTCTGTTTCCAGATACTTATTAGTATCACTTCATGTACAAGAACAGGAGTTTTATTGAACGAAATCAACGATTCTTTAACTTGTTCATCGCGCATTGTAGACACTTCGATGACAGCTTGCTGATTAAGTTTCTGAAGTCGTTCGTGCCACTCTATCCATCTAAATCAGAGTTAGAATACGGAATTATAACTAAGGCAAACATACCTTTCATTTCCAAGATCGGAAATATTTTGTTTGCACATTGTTTCAACGTAAAATTCAATCTCCGGCGGAGTTAAAATGCTATCCATTTTAGTTAAACTATTGATTTAATAAGGTTTATTGACTGGTTGTCATGGTAATGGGAAGAAAAATCTTGTGTGAAAATGTTTTTATAATATGCACACATCAGATTTTTTAATAATTTGTATTTTATAAACGTAATCATTTCATTATTATAAAACCTTATACAATTGAACTATATTTGAACTTTGTCATGATTGTTCACATTCTGTGCATATTTTTTCAATGAGTAATAGAATCACCGATATGATTGTAATATTTTTGATACTTTTAAGCGGACGCTCGTTATAAGTGAAAAATGGAGTTATTAACTCAAACCAGGCAAAGCAGAAATAACGAAACCTTTAGAAAAATTCAATTACAAGTCTTATTGGTCCATTCAATAATGATTGTTAAACATTTTGTCTGCGTGTTTTGTGTACATTTAGTTTTGAATTGGACCCATATAGCAATCGGTTTATCTCATGCTGGCGCACATTCAGTGAATAATAATAACGTTACAGCCGATAACAATGAGGATATGATAAGTATGACTATCATCAACATCAAGTAATCGAATGGAACAGTGTGATAATAACTTCGATACGGTTTTACGATAAGCCGTGGCTTTTCAACGATGGCATATTTTCATCTGAGACATTGATGCGCATCGTACAGATACGAAACTAATAATGATCATTACGTATAAGTCGTTTTATTGAACGCGTGTTGTGATTATATTAAATCAATTGAAAGATGCGCATGTTTGATTGGTGCTTCTGTTGCAAGAGATCACAAAACGTGGATTTAGTCAATGGAGCTTCAAGTGAGTAACAAGGCAGCATTTAAACATATTATATAATTACTTCTTTAATTGTAGGTATCGAAATACCAACGTTGTCACAATCAGTTACTGAGGTGGATTCCATGGGTTCAAAACCAAAACCATTGGCTGAGCGCACTATGTCTGAGAATTCAATGCTTAGTTTTAAGTCAGTTTATAGTACAAGAACGAATGCGTCTAATTGGGATGACTTTCATAGTATGGCTAGTGTCGATTCCTTTGAAAGTACCATTCCGAAATAGTAGCTCAGTCAGTATTCTTCCATCATACATCTGTTGATATTTTACAAGTGTTTTTAATAATAAAATTATCTATTTTTTTTATAACATTCCTGACAATTCAACTTTAACATTAAAATCGTGATGCGCATTTCACTGATACTTATAGGAGATTCAATCAATAACGGATGGAAATGTAATTAGTGAATCTTCAATTATAACTCTTTTAAAACGCATGTTTCAATTGCCCCTTGTATGCGATTGGAAAGATAATTACCATTTGCATTCCTAATAGCATTCGCAAACGCTGATGTCAGTTAATAATTAGATTGTGACGATTGAGGATGAATTAATAATGAGATACTCGTTTGATTAAAAATTATATATATTATTGAATCAATCGATATCGATTTGCTGTTTAGTTTAAAATATATTGCGTGTCTGCAATATTCTCAAACCTCATTTATTATTTTAGTTGTCTCTTGAGGTTTTGAAAAGATCTTTCATTGAAACTTTAATAGTTAATAATACTTGGAATTTTAAAGTGGATTATTCTATGGTTAATTAGTATTGCAAAGATAATTAACTAGGTGCTTTAGTTTTTAATGGAAAATATGGTATTTATAAAATATTCAAATTGAGACGGGCTGTGCATGACTGATTTCCAATCAGCAAAGCAATCAATTCTCGAACGTAGGTATTCATTTCTACATAATCTTCAGCTATATACGTATTGTATTTGATCAGCAATTCAGTACAATTTAGTTTGCTGCGGTTATAGCAATTTATTTGAGTACTCAAAGAATAATCTAATTAAATACGTGTATCTTCTAGAAACATCGTGAATCGATCTTCTCAAAGTTATTCAGTAAATAATCGGGGAACAAATATACTTAAAAATTTGGAAATACATTTGAAAATATTTATATAGTTGTTCATTGGGAACTGCAGATGTCCTTGCGTCATTCTGTACAATTCCGTTGGATGTTAGGTTATATTAGTGCAGTCTTTCATTGGCAGTGTTCGTGTGTGTAGTTATTTTCTTCTGAGGTGCTTAAACAAATTACGTCGTATACAAAGACTTATTTTGGATGGAGTGCGTAAAGATAATCACCGTAATCTACGTTATGAGCTTTGCGTGTCGGAATTGCGCAATGTCAATATTTGTACTTTAATTCATAAAAGTAGTTCTATTGTGAAGGCGAAACAATGTCGGAGAACATACCTACGTTGAGTTCGTACTTTGGCAGCGGTACAGATTCCAAGTCGGACAATGATTTCACGACCCAGTTGGTTGACAAGATAAACGTGTTGGATCTCGATGATACCACAAAGGGCACGTCAAAGAGTGAACCCGATGTCTGCAGGTTATTCGCAAAGACTCCATCGCATATGAAGGACCCGACCGCGTCATTCTTTGATTTGATAGGTTCTTCAACAAGTGCAACGAATGCAACAGGAATGATGACAGATTTGGGCTTACCATCTACAGAGGTTATATTAGTTTATTATTGTCTTGTTGACGTGTTATGATTTGCTTTGTAGGATTGTTATACACCTAGAGTTGCAATTGGTTCAGAAGCAGATAGACGGAGAGATGCATGGATACCTAGTGAAAAAACACGACAAGTGTTGATTGCTTGTGCCACTGCACAAGGAAATTACTTTCCTGAGAGAGAACTGTTAACAATGCCTGGAGTTCTTTTAGAGGAGGAATATGTAAGTCTTTGCAATAGTATGAAAACAAAGGAATGAAAATATAAACACACGCGTATTACACGCTTAATCACAAGAACGTAAAAACATAATTGTTATCGATTAGTTTGGGCGGTTTAATTATGTTTGTCTCGTGTTTCAGGGTGATAGCGTGGGTGAAACGGTAGCCGTGTGTTTTGGTGAAACGGAAGTATCACAACGACGTGCCTTCACCGCCAACGACGTAACGCAGGACGAACGAGGATTGCGGGAATTAGTACAAGCTGGTGCCTATCGAGCAGCTATCAATCTCACCGGACGTTTGCTGAAAATTTATGGTCAAGGCTGCGGACGTGCAGGACATCCGAGCAAACATTCACCGCATTCTCTTCAGTTGTGGTTCACGCGTATTGCGCTGCATGTAAAGACGAAAACATTCCCGTTGGCACAAGCTGAAGCGGAACCCTTTGGAGACTTGGATAAACCCGATGTGTATTATCAATTCTATCCCGATATGTACGGTGGGCGGTGCGGCTCGATTGCATCGTTTTCTTTTCGCTTATTACTAGCCGAGTTGCCCTCGCATTGCGGCAAACCGAAGGAGTCTCTCACTAAATTATTCAGCCTGCTCGCGAGCGTTAGACAAGTAAGTGCTAGCTTTATTTGTTAAGTATTAATATAAAGAGTTATGTTCTAGATGCTCAAGAATTTAAAAGATGGCTATTGTGAAGACGGCAACCCTGCACAAATCAGCGCAACGGACCGTAGCGATTCGGTACGACTGTGGATCGGTCGCGAAACGCGTATAATGCATTCAATCATAAATTGTGCATTGGCTCAAAAGGATTTTGAATTGGCAATGGATTTACTTGGCCAACTTTGTGACAGGTGAAGTAAAACACAGCATTACCTAATGTGTTTCTACGTTTCATTAATTTCCAATAGGGAGGGAGCGCCAAAAGATTCTCTTCTGTCTGCGCTAGGTCGCTTGCATTTGCAAATGGGGGATGTTTCTGGAGCGGAAGTGTGCTTTAATGAAGCAAAGCAAATCCGTGGCAATTCACCACCAAATCTCCGGGAATTAGTCGACCGTGGATTGATTGCTGTCGCACAAAACAACTTTACAGATGCGTTCACATATTTTCAGGAAGCTAGCCTTTTAGAGCCGTCCAATGTTATGGTATGAATTTCTCAAATTAGAATCGTCATTAATTAAGTTATATTAAATTTTAAATTTTTAGATTCTTAATAATATGGGAGTTTGTCTCCTGTACAGCGGTCAACTAAAAAAAGCCATACAAGTGCTCGAGTCAGCAATAAGTTTAAACTCAGTACAAGGACTGCACGAATCATTATTGCTAAATCTTTGCACCTTATACGACATGGAGTCGTCGAAAGGACGCATGAAAAAGTTTGCACTGCTGCGGCAAATTTCACGATATCAAGCTGATGCACCTGCTGCCATTCTCGAGAAACTATACGGTTAGATTTCGTCGAGCCGAACTGATGATGTTACGGTTTTTGCTCAGGTTGAATGGCTCAACATATCTGTCGCAAGTTTTTGCACTTGTTTTAGGGTACGTAACGTATTCTAAGCGCTCTTTAATTGCCGTGCTTGCTTCGCGCACTCTTTATACGTTGACAATCGTTCGATACGGCGCTGCAGTAAGTATAGTAACTCATGCAAGCGGAAATATACATAGTTGAATACGATTTTGACATATAATCTACCATAAGCTAATTAACATGTGGTAAACTTATGAAGCTACTCTGAGTTGTGATTTATTGTGTTGAATGTTCTGAAATCGACCAATTAGACCGATAGTTCATACTTTCACTGGCACGGCATCGGTGATTTGTTGTAAGTTGTGTATGAGCACTAATAACAACTAATCAAGTGACAATATTGCTACATTTTACATGTCATATTCTAGACACCAAAAAGCAAGAAAAATAAAAGAGTATTGATGGAGCACCATAATTTACAGTGCAATATTAACACTTGTATGCGTCAATTTGTAGATTATATGAAATTGCTTTTTGTATTTTTGTTAATTGTTAGGTGGTAGACTCTCAGATTTGTTTATTTAGTAATTTATATTATGAAATAAGAGGAAGTGTAGTGTTTGATTGACATCCACCAAGGTATTATGTACTTAACACACTAACATTTAGTGGAACATTTCAATGATTAATGAGAAATTAGGTTACTAATTTACATATGATAGCTATAGTCATGAGTACAGCATATACAGAGTTTAGATTAAAATATAAAATTATTCATAGATTTTATTTAATATTGTTGCTGGTTAGAGTGAGTTGTGGAATGCCTAAAATGCAATTATCTAGTCAACAAAAAAAAGTTGACGCTAATTTACAAACAATTAATAAAGATGGAAATATGATTTAATTAGTTTATTATTATTCTTACTATTCACAATAATAATCTTTTATCTAATGCACTATGTGGATTAAGTTAATGATGAGAGGCAGTGGATTTACCATATTTCTTTTGCCATTCCTGGACATATTCTACTTTACGTTGTTCACGCCTTGCAAAATAGTCTGGGTATTGTGCTTTTTCCAATGGATGCCATTGATCAACAACCCAATCTGGAGGAATTACTTCACGAGCATAAGCAACACCACCAGGTGACTCAGGGACTAAAATTTCACGTTGGAGCGATTTCAATAAATATATTAACAAGTGGTAACCTACATTTTCTTGGATGCCAATGTCTTGATTCCAATAATTCATTCTCTGCTTTTACGATCAAATCTTTAGCAATTCTCATATCTTTAATGTTGCGATTCTCATCAAATCTCTGTCTCATTAAAACAGCTTGATAGCGGTATACTTCTCTGAAACACGATCATTTCCCACTGTGGATATGGCACTATTGCGTGAACAAGGACTTGGGTTAAATAGGAATCAAGGATATCTGTAAAGGACAATTATGTAATGTACTCTGGAAGGCAGTGGGACAATAACATACCTGCGATCATACCAACACTCCAATGTACGCAAAGCCCGTTTGTACAAACTTTTTACTTTATTTGTATGGGATACTAGCCCAGTAATAGGCAAATTTGCCATAATAATATCACTTGTTTCGATATACCTTAATGAAAATATTAACTGCAGTAACCCCACCAAAGTGACACCTAAACTGAAACTCACTGAAACTGTATGCAGCACATGAAGACTTTTATTAAAACATCCTTAAGTGAAGTAAACATTAGATTTTTGGATTTTACTATGACATAGATTTAAAATTACATTATTTAATTTTGCCATTTTTTTCTTCTTAAGACGCATTTGAATATTCAACACCTCAGCTTAGGAATAAAGAGTTGCCTATATGCATAATAAATATTATGCGAACAACATATATACTGGCGAAGGATAATTCTGAAGCTAATCAGGAATTGAAACTAGAGAAGCGCTGATTTGTCTCCACGAGTTAACACGGACACGTAAGACTTTAATATTTTGAACAGTATTTGATATAAACATTAAAATATTCGACCAGAAAAAACACAGATCGATCGTGCTTTGTTCGTAATGTCCAAGCGTTTTAGAGAATTAAACCTGATTGGATACTACATACAAAAATGCGTACGTCTATTGAAGTATTAAACATTCGATTCACGATTACAACAAAGATCAGTTGATGAATATCATTGGAAGAAAGGAGTTTCATTGTCAGAATCCACCGGAGTGTCACATAACTTTGTTGTTGAATATTTGATTATTTGATGTGTTAAATAAGTTTTATTCGCTTTATAACTTTCAAAAAATTACGTTATTTTATCTCATTACTTTCTGATACAATCAATAAAGGCATTACGTTGGCTATTTAGACTTGTTTTTATATGAATAATTGAGCAATTATCAAGAAATTTCCATTACTTTTTTTAGCAAACTAAAAGTTTTTGAAGCAATAATGAGTTTAAGTCTTATTAAAACCCATTTAATACTGTGTAGAGTTTTAAAGCAAACATCATGCAAGTAGATAAATATTTTTGGATTTTGTCAATAGGATTAATTAACAGTGTACCGGTTTACGAAGTATTATTTGACTTAATACCATCCAAACAATGCAATTATTTGATATTAAATCCGAAAAGTGAACTTGCAAATAGTCAACTTTTATCAAATTCGGAAACTGATTATGTTGATTATCTCCTTACTTTTGATAAATTCAAAACACTTGGGGATGTTGAAAATGTTATAATAAAATACAGACCAACCACATATATTTTCATTTCTGATGATTCTGCCGATTTTCAGTTTCATAATTACTCGAATTTCTTTCCTGGACGACGAGTTATTATTCTATATTCTACAGAAGTAAATAAAAATTTTGAAATTGAAGTTGCGCAGAATATTAAAAATAGCATTTATCACTATTTAGATGTGATATTTCTAAACATTTATTCACTTAATTTTGTTCAACGTAAATTATAATTGAAATTTACCTATTGTGCTTTTAAATATTTAATTTTAGGTGTAAGTAGATTGAATTATAATGAGAATTCGAAAATGGCAAAGTTTGAAGTAATATTTAATCAGGAATGGGACGTTCATCAAATGAGCAACAAACCTGATTGGTAAAAGCTGTTAAAATGAAAACAATTTTTTATATTTAACAAATTTAGGGAGAAATGGAATCTTAATCTAACTACACAACAAAATATCAAAAAAAACTTGAACAAGCTGAATTTTAAAGATGATTCTTGGCGATTATCGACCGCATTAAAATATTTAAGATTCAAACCGGATGAAAAACTTAAAGTAATTCAATTTCCATTGTTTCCTTATGTAATTCACAACGGATCCGAATATTCCGGGTTAGAAATATCCATTTTGGAATGGATTATTCCTCGTAATAATATTGAATATTTGGATTATCCTCCCTTCGACTGGGATAGAATGACACATGCTATTGAAAGAGGCAGAGGAGATCTTGCACTAACTGCTTTGTGGCAATCAAGGGTTGTAATTCAAGACACTGATTTTGTGTCTTATACAGAAGTTCATAATAGTTTTCTGGTACCGGATGTGCATCCGGCATCTTTACAGAGCTACGTGTTTCAACCCCTGGGATATGCAATATGGATTTTAATCTCATTATCCTTCATTTCATTCAGCACTCTACTACATATCATGTCCAAGCAACATCAAATATTCTTGAACAGGAATACGTTTTTAATTGCGTTGCGATTTCTTGTGTTAAATGCATCGCCAACAGGTCCAACAACATTTCTTGCACGTTTAGCTATTTCTATATGGTGGATGGCATGCCTTATTCTTACAACCAGTTACAGCGCTGGTTTCACCTCAATTGAGAATGTCCCAAAGACTACGAAACCCATTATGACTTATGCGGACTTGGCACGTGAAGGAATCGCTTGCCATTCATATGGAGGATATATACGAGAATTTCTCATAACTCATGATGATCCAGATATGCAGATGGTGGGCATGCGAATGGTGAACCATCATGAAACAATGAACAGTCCAATTAAATGTGTTTCTGCAGATATTTTAAATAGAAGGCACATTTACGTAGCCATCCCTTTAACTCCAGATGACTTACTTGAGATGAAACTAATGCCTATTTCGCATCAAACGACCAATATCGTTTTTGCTATTAGAATGGGTTTACATCATCACGGGGTCATCAAATTCAAGATGCTGCAACTAACTGAGCATGGATTCATTGAGTATCTATTGCAGACTAAAGTCGACCATGTAATGCTGCATTCAGAAGATTTCGCTTTCACTAAATGGATGCTTTTTCATAATCAAATGCCGCTGACAATGGAAGCAATGAAGGGTGCGTTCTACCTATTGTTAGTTGGATGTTCTTTTGCGTTTCTTCGATTTATTTATGAAATTTATAAGCATAATTGATATGATTTTAAAATTATTATCCTGTCATTATTTGTGACTAGTATAAAAATTTGCTGAAATGCAGATTTTATTTAAACAGAAAATAGCAGTAAAAATACTTTTAAATGTTGCGTAATAATTGAAATTTATTTAAAATGCGCCTATATTATGCATCCAATTTATAATATGCTTCTTCGTCGTCTCGAACAGGTCCTGTATGAACTATTCAATTAACATATAGTATAGCCTTTTATCCTATAGTCATAATGTGCACTTGGCTACCACGCAAATATCACCTCAAGTGCAACTTTCTCATTGCTTCCACGTCAGTAGTTGTTCAATCTTGCAGACTGCTCTTTTCTCCTTTTAGTGGCCCAATCCTTGCGCATTATTTTAGAGTGATTTAAACGTTTTCCAGAAACTTATTCTCCAGAACTCACCCCAGAAACTCATTCTATTGCTGTTCCACATCTGGCTATAGTTTCCGCTGCATTATAAGACATTGTATTGATACACCATAAATTTGATTCAAAGTTCTTCCAATGATTGCTGGGGATCTGGTTTCTTAAATTTGTATGCAGAATTCTATAAAGTTTTTCAAAAAAATCTCTCTATTGATGTTACTACAATAACACCCTAGCATCCATATCAGAAAGTACCTATACGAACTGGATATCGCCCTGGATTTATAATGAAGGCAGATTGGCTCACTCCTGACTAAAAAAATGAGGTGTTCGAAAGGATAAGTTATCAAATATGACCCGGTGTCGTTATATTTCCATTTTGCCTAATTGCTTGATATACCAGTTGGGCTAAATGGTTTTATATACAGTGGTACCTCAACATACAAGTCACCCAACTTACGAATTTTTCGAGATACGAGCTCTCGAGCGGGCGA
>JARJDV010000420.1:0-10004 GCA_030264675.1 Anaulacaspis nigra | reverse complement strand
TTGATCATTGCCTAATTGTGAAACAAGTTAAGAATGAACATGTATCAGAAGTGTATTCAGGAATTGAGCACCCATATTAAAAATGGATTATTTGATAAAGCATGTGAATATGTGAAAAACAACATCTTTTCCATAAAGAATGAGCATCAATTAAATTTGCTGGCTATGTGTTCAAACAGTGTTGGACCGAAATGCTCCCCAAAGCATTTACTCCAATTTATAAACCAATTTAATTACCAAGTGAAAACCACCACTGAGTTGTCAACATATATTCGAAGTTTGTACTTTATACTGCAATGGTTAATAAAACTGGTAATTTTTTCAATTTCTTCTATTGGTAACTTATTAATTTTTCAATTTGTTTATAGTGTGAATGGAAGCTTATAATGCAGTTAAAATGCATGTTATTGGCTGATTTTATCAATCCAAAAATGGAAAAGAAAGAAATGGATGAATATTACAGCTGTCATCAAATTCTAGGCAAAGCAATCCTTTTACTTGATCCAAGTAAGAAAGCAAATCAATGTACAGAACTAATTACTTTGTTAATTGATATGCAAGACCAATACAAACCAAAGGAAGTTCTCACATTCATAGCAAAATTTACCAAGTCGTACAAACAAGAATATTTATACCAAATAAGTGAACTTCTTATAAGTATAATCATAGAACTGAAGCTGGATATTACAACTCAGGAAAATTTTGCTGTGTTATTATTCATACTGGAAAAATGTTTTGTCACAAAAGGACAAGTAAATACAACATCACAAGAATTGGATAAAAGATTACTTAAATCAATTCATGAGTTCAAGGAAAGTGTGAGTGATGTGAATATTACATCATTGTTTACATACTTGGAGGCAGCATTATTTAATACTGCAGAATATTCATTGAATCTCCTGCAAAAATTAGTATCAAAACAGGAACTAATTTCACATTTAGCTGAAATTACCTACTTTTATTCAAGATGGTATGAGGAAGACAGAAAGAACAATCGCATTTGCACTTTGGAAAAAGATTACTCCATGTTGAAAGTGTATTTATCGCATTTAAAATCAGTCGCTAATATTCTACAGAAGAAGAGAATGCCAACTCCATGCAAGTGTTGCTCACTAGACAAGCATATTCGCCATGCTCTCCAATTATTAATCACTGGATGTAATAATGCAGTCACTGCCATCAATCACCTACAAAAGAAAAACGTACCAGTCACTGATACTTTTTTAATAGCTCTACATAAAGTCACTTTACGTGCATTTGATTTTATTCAAATACTTTCAAAAAGTGGTTGCACAATTACAAATTTATGCTTTGCCGCTATCTGTACTCCAGTATGCAATTTATATACGAATCTTGCACAGCAAAAGAAATTCACCTATAGCCAGATGCTCATAGAGCCATGTATTAAAGGATTATTCATTTACAAGATTGAAATTGAAGGTGTTGCTGAAAATTTGCTTTACTTTTACGCAGATTGCCTCCTAAAGCAGGAAAAATGGGAACAAGCGCTGGACATTTGCGCTGTTTCGTTTTACTTAAAATGTAAAAATTCTCTGCGGATTTTCAATATATGGAATCAAGCACTTTATCACTCGAAGAGTGAAGTCAGTCTTCACGCCAGGCTGAAAGAATGGGGTAAATTCATTGAAAGCATTTGCGGAAAATGTGATATGCAGTTGGACAAAACTAGTTTGTACTTACTCGAGTTACGGAACTATATCAAAAGCTACCATTCCCATGTAAGAATCCAAAAATGTCTAAAGAATTTATTTAAACTCGTTACTCAGTCAGAGTATTATGATATTTTATTTGAAATTCCATTGGAAACATTATATAGTTTAAAATCACCATTGAGCAAAGTTGCTCCAAAAGCTCCATCTCACTTTATTTTGCACAAATATTTAGAATATGTGAGGGAATATATGGAAGCAATTGCTAAATTCTCTAAAACTAGGCAAGAAAGCAAGGAAATCGAAAGTGCTGATTTGTATTCACATCTTGGATTGGATGAATACAATGCGATGATCAGTCATCTAGAGGAAGCTGTTAATATGTTTACATCCACAACCACTTTTAAAGGCGATAAAGAAGTGTTACTTCAAGTTGCAGTTTGCATTGGACATGAACTTGAATTGCATTGTTTTAATGAAATTGCCTTGATGATATGGAATGCTGCACTATCATTAGCAAAAAGCCTTCATGATAATGAGAAAATAGTTCATATAATAACAGGTCTGCTTAAATATCATCCCCCGGATGTCGATGGCTTCATCAAACAGGGTGTTAATGCTTTAAAGAAAACTGAAGGCAATGAATTGCAATTAAAATTCAACTCTGCTCTGGCTGTGTATTATCTTCATATAGGAGATTTAAATAATTTCAGGAAAGCATATCACTCAGCCACCGACTGCTATCATGAGATTGGCGGCTACAAAATGGACCTCAGTGAAGCCAAAGTTGAACAAGTGATTTCCTTAGGTTACTATGCACTGATGATCGATGTAACGATTATGATGGATTGCAATGAAGTCATTGATGAATTACACGGAGAACACACTTTTGCATTACCAAAGATGCTGTTGAGGAAAATTGAAGCATACGTAAAGAAGTATTCTTATCATTTCTGTGAGTACTTGGATGTGATGTTCACTTTGAAGGAGCAGATAATCTTCACATACTACTGGTGTAAACTGTATGATCTAGCTAAACCACTTACGCGCATGACGCTTTCATTCGTCAGGGATTTTTGTCTTGCTTTTCGCGTTTGTCGACAACTTGCAACTCTTGGACAAATTCAGAGCGATTGTGAAAAAAATGATGAGTTACTGGAGACGTATCATATTATGGCGAAGATTTTACAAGTACGCGTTTGTGATTTAGATGGATATAAAGCGCAGGCAGCCAATTTATCTCCCGCACGCGTAAAATTACAACTGAAGGAACCATCATTCCTACAGCACACAAATTGCACGTGTTTAAAGTGCAATAATAAGGAATATCAATCGCTTGTTTTGCGCACGTTCCATTTACAAGCGTTACATATTAATAATACTTTAGATACGATTACTTTTAATAATTTTTATCAAGCTGTACTAGACATTAACCAAAGATTGATTCAAAAGAAGCATTTTAAGCATTGTGCGGCCAACGAAAGCTTACTTTGGTTGTCGATAAAGAATCAGCGTTTGTTATGCAATACTTCAAAGCTTAAGGAAGAAATTGATATTTTGCTAGACATTTTAAAGAGGCAAGGATATTACAACAAGTACTTATTCACAGAACTTTGTGCATTGCGGGATACATTGTACTTGGAGGATAAAGGCATTTTGCCGAAGCCTATACCAATAGAAAAGTGCGAAAATCCAGCAATCACAATGAACGGAAATAAAACTTCCTTGTTGACAACGCCGACTATTGATCTTCCATCTGTTCTTTCATCAATGACTACTGGTAAAATTAAGAGCGCTAATACTGTTAGTAAAACTACACGAATGACCGCAAAATGTTTAATTAATGAATTTTCTAAATGTAACATGAAAGATTCGCCAAGTGAACTTAAGCGAACAACAAGAAGTGCAAAGCGTCATTTGCGATAATATAAATTATTAATAATTATATGAGGATTTGTTTTAATAAATTGTCTATGTATATAATTGGAATTTCAAAGTGGACTCTAAAAAGTAATGCGTTCAAGAAAACTTACGTTCGTCTGTTCTCGTGGAAACCCGTCCGTTAGTGAGACTATATCACTATATCCCATTGTCATTCCCTCCAGCATGTCCAAGCATGTCTACTTTCCGAGTTATCATGCCATATGAAGTTTCTTTAACCCTGTTCAAAATAAAAGTGGCCTATCTCCGAAACTTGTTACTAGATTAGGCTGAATTGAACTTTGATATATTTAAAGAATACACTATTAATTGCAACAACTTGCCGCCCCAGCACGCCTAGTTAAATAGTTAATTTTATACAAAAATGCATTCAGATCAGAGCGGTTTTTTGTTTGAATCTACGAGGACCGCAATTATTAAAATAAGGGTTTGAAAGTTGGCAAGTAGATAACGCTCGGTGTACTACTTAACTGTACTTCGCTACATGACCTTTAAATCAAAAAACATTTTTTTGATGTCCAGGTTTTTAAAACCTGAATTTACTTACTCCTCGTACAAGTAAAAAGAAAATGTTTCTGATTCAAATGTCAATTGATAGCTATTCAGCTTTGAACATTTTTAAATGTTTTCTGCACAAACTTAAAATAATTTCATTAATTTACGACTTTAATTTCACTAATTTATGTCTTTCCAGATTGAATTCAATTTAAACAATACTTAATTACGAAGCAGAAATATTAAAATACTTTTAATAAATTTTCACAACGTACTATATTACAAATTTTCTCTCAAATATAACATTTCTATGACTCGTCTATTACATAAGACCTCTTAATAGGAAGTTAATAAAATACAAAATGCGTCCTTCTTTACATCTGAACATATTCCTTGCCCTCTCCTAGTATCGACATCACACGGCAAATTAAAATGTAATATAGTCTTGTAATTGCGTTAATGTATTATGGTCAATCGCTTCCACAAGCTGCTGATAATGTTGCACTCCCAGCTGTAACTTTAGCTCAAGTAACTAGAAAATACGCCAAAACTTATTACCCCTTGAATAAATACGACAGAAATATTATTACCTGAGATTGTAGATAATCCTTCAATACAACATTATGAACGGGATCGATGAGAATCAATTGTGACTCTCTGTAATCGTGCTCATTTTCAATATAAGGACCTTCTGCAGTTTCATTTCCTTCCGAGGATAGGATAAGCGAATCGTATGCAACACCTTCCTCATCAGTTTGCATAACGTCATTCAATGTTTCGCAAATGTTGATCAACATACGAGGTATTCTGTGTATTATTGGATCACTTCTGATCGTCAAAATATTCGTCAATGCCATGCCTATTAATGAATCGTTTTTAGAAATTAAATATTTGCGAATTAATCACTACTGCGCACCTAACAACTTCATGTTAGAAGTTTTAGCAACATCAGGCATCATCTCAGTCCAAACATCAATTAATCCGCCAAGAACAAACTGTTCGTTGCTGTTTGTTCGACGCGCAACTTCCTGCAACGTTTGGCTAAAGAGTTGATGCGATGCTAAAATGAAACGAGATACGACCGCAAAGTACGTTTCGTATCCATTGCCCATTGGATCATCCTTTGCAAGAATGCTTCTACAAGAATAATCATTGTAAAATCATATAAACATTCTAAATATAATTCATAAAATACATAATCAATCGAGGTATGACTACTTTGATAGTCTCTGCACCCATCAATGGAGATATGCACACAAATGACTCGAATAATCGTGCCAGCACGACAAGAGCTTCCATCCGTAAGTCACTCATCAATGAATCCAACAAATTAATTACTTGAAGACCTCGATTTCCTAGTACAAACTCCGGATCAATAAGTAGGTACCTTCGAATTATGTCAATCAATGTCTTCCAATTTTCCGTAGAGTGATCTAGAACAGACATCACTTATTAATTCATTTTCAAGCAAACCTTACAAAATACACACCCAGCAACGGAATAATATTATCAAACAAATGCATACAACCAATGGTTAATGTTTTTGAGTGATTTAGAATGGCTCCCCAAAGTTCTAAACAATCCTCGAGAAGATATAATGACGCCGATTGCCGAATATCCGTTCCCAAATTTATCACTTGTGTGAGAAACTCGCTAATATTCGCATTTAAGCAACCAACATTCACAAGTTCTGCAAATGTAGCAACAATACCACAACGTAACATGTTATGTTCTTCGGACTCCTGCCAAAGTAGAGGTAGGTACTGTATAAGAATATCTGAATTTGACCCGATTGATTGTCCGCATCGTTCAATCATCAATACAATAACACTCAGTACTTGCATCTGAAATACAAATGTTTTTTATAAGATGATAAAAACATCAATCGCCTTACTTTAGTTTCACATTCTGCTGCAGTCTTGAGCAGGTCGAATAATCTGAGAAACGTGTCGTTCATAAAAGGTTGAAACTGCTCCGAACTGAATTCAAAGTCGTCAATAGCACTCCGAAGTGTGAATGCCGCAGTTAAGCGAACAGCCATGTCTTCCGCTGGATCGAGCAGACTCAGAACGCAGTCGTACAAAGCAGGTCGTAATTCGGTCGCCAATTTTATACTGGTCCAAATCCCAAACAGCCATGACACACGCCGGCGAATAATTCGATAATTATTATGCTTTATTTTCACTTCCTGCGTTAATGTATTGGTAAACCACTGATCAAAGTCGACCTATCAATTAACTAAATTTAGAAAATATCTAAAAAATAGATCTGATACCAAGTTTACCTCATCATACATGTTATAATCTGCAAGACCAACAGCATTATACACAGCATCCTTCTTTAGAATGCCTTCCATGTCATTTGGAGGAACAATTCCCATTGTATCACGCACCATGTCCAAAATAATCGGCACAAGAACTTTTCTTGATCGTGAGAACAACGCTCTAAATAGCTGCTCCATGCTAAGCTGCAGATAAACTTATTAAAAATCATTAAATAACAAGAACAATGATTAAACTTACACGAATGCTGTATTTCCACGAATCACCACCCTCGTCAATCACAAAAGCTTCAGGATCAGCATCCCAAAGCTCCAAATCTTCCTGCTTCAAGATGAAATATTGCGAAACAAGCTTCTTGGATATGACAGCCAAAACTTCAGGCCGGAAAAACTGCTCTATTATTTGATGCGCACGCATCATCTCAGAACCTTTTGTTGCTTTAATAGCTTTCGACGGCTTGTATTCAACGCAAATTAAAATATTGCGCATTAAATTGAAGCATTGAATGTTGAATCGCTCAAAGAGGAGTTCAGTATTGCTTGATGTGAAGAGGTAATAGTATACTAATTCTAAACTCGGCTGTATAAATTCGATAAACAAATATGGATGCACCTCCAAGACAGAATGCAGTATCTTTGTTAGCTGTATGATATATTTTTCGCATTGTGGAAGAATTGGTAAATTTGCTATGGAACATCCTAAAATAATATTTAAGCATTGTGGTATCCATATGTTAATTATCTACTTACGACATTCTAATGCAGTTCTGAGTCGATCAAATACACTTTTAATCAAAGTCATGCAATCTGAATTTTCATTTGGATCATAAAATCCATATATTGTGAGTTTTCTTAGTATTCTCACTGACAACAATGCTTTATCAAGAACATTACTCAGCAAAGTTGTTGAGCCATTTTGAATTATGCAGGATACATATTGATCTGAGAAATGATTCCATAATTTCAACACAAATGGATAGAGATTTGCAGCAAACTCGTGAAACGCATGTTTGTCACCCAAAAGTCGCTTGGAAGATAATGCTTTAACAACATGATGCAATGTTAGTAATGATCTGTGTTGTATTAAGATATCATTGCTGTCAATCGCTTGCACTAGTGTTGGTAGCAACATTGGCCATTCCTTTGGACAGTCCATCCGAGCAATTTTTGATATCAATATAGCAATATGTAAAGCTACTTGATTACTTGGCTCTTGAAAATGTGTAGATAATGCTTGCTTAAGTCTTTGTTTCTCATCTTCAGACATGGCACTACAAGGTATTAAAATAAAATGGTATTGAATGATAAATATTTTGATTGATGATTGTTTACATACTTTGGCGCATTCTTCCTCCAGTACTTATCAACACCATTTTTCAGGCATAACACAGCCATTAACCGAATATTGACCTCTAATGAATGATTGTTTATTACATCCTAACGCAATAAAAGGGTCTTTACTTAACAATGGATTACTCAAAAATAGCCAAAATACGCTTACATATAGGGCAGTGTAGAAGCCAGCTTGAATTTCCCATTCTGATAGCTTTGCCTCAGCCAATTTTAACGTGGTTGGATTTTGGCTGGATGCCTGTTGCAGCACCTCCAAAACCATGGTCTGCGTCGATCCTGGATTCATTTTATTTACAACACACAAAACTCTAAATGATAACACTATTTTCAAAATATTTCGTAGAGAAATTGCACCATGTTCAACATCTTTAAGGTTATGACCAATCAAATAGTCATGGAGTATTGCCTAGTTGGTATAGCAAAGGATTAGCTTCGTTCACAAGTAGCTGTCAAAAGTGGGGGCGTAGGAATTTTTAAATATGATCATTAACATACTTTAAACGTTTTTAAACTACACTAATAATGCTAATAATTACAAAAATACAATATGTTGCGTGTAAATTATATTGCTTACAGCAAAATTATAGCAACGAAACAAGTAAGTTAATGGCGCAGCATACCAAAATAAACACATTATACGTTTTAAGAACATGTATACCAATCACAATTATGAGTAAAGTTATTGAATATAATACTTGTTTGGGTTTACTTTAATAATCTTTAACTAATTATTGTTTTTCTGTTTATTGTGTGCATTTGGTTGCCTAGTATTAATGTCATTCGAGCTATAAAAATTATCTAAGGTCAAAGTGAGACAAGCATACCAACAATAGTCACAACTTTTCACAACCTGTCATAACCTATAAAATGGCAACTAACACAACAAGTGAATCTACCCTATCTTTATTAATTTCGCAATTATGCCAAGTTTTAACGGGAAATAACTTATTATCAAACGCATTTCGTATACACACGAAAAATTTAGCATCGGGAGGCGAGCTAAGTTTCCAAACGAACTTGAATTACGCCTCGTGGAAAGCACTGAAACGTATTGATGGCGGTGGTGATAATTGTAAACAAGTTGAAGATATCTTTGTTTATTCATCCACGATTAATGCAAAAGAAGTTAGTGTGGAAACATTGCCTGCAATTATTCAAGGCGACGATGAGTTCAAAGTGAAAATTGACAGATTTGTTCTCAATAATGGAAATTGTCATGTTTACCTAAACAGATCCATTTTTATACCAACAATAATAAAAGGAATCTTGAATGCAGAATATTGTGTTTATAAACTACCTAATATTGTTGCTAAAACAAATGTGGAAAATCCAAAGACCCTAACTCAGCTGAGAGTGCAAATATTTCAAAAGATTATAGACAACTTCAGTACGCATGATACAAATCCTGAAGAAATTTGGTTAACTGAGAAATCATCTGATGATTACCCCAACAGAATTCTCTGCGGCTGTGTTACAAATGACAAAGGACAAAAGCAAGAAAATATGCAACCCTCTGAACTATATGAGTAAGTGTTTTCAACCTAATCTGAAAAAATTTGATTGACATTAAAATTTGTTTCATCAGTGAATACGCTGCGAATATGCGAATGATGTTTGAACATCGATATGGCGTAAGAAAGGTTATTAATGATCCAGAATGGAAAATCAAAATAAACAATTTAGGTCATGCAGCTGTCACTTTTCAAATGATACAAAATTGTCCTCAAAAAACTATATCGTTGCCATCCAAACATCATGTGATAAAAGATGCAGCATTTGTTATCTACAATGGAGCGAGAATAAAAAGCATTATACGACGCTTTTACAATGAAGTTGAAGAATCAATCTATCCCCAGCTAGAAGATTTAAATGAAATTGATTTTTCGCTACTAAAACGTGAAGTAAGTTTAATTTATTTATTAGCAGTCTCGCATTGTTTAATATTTATATTTTCAGGAGGAATGGGACTTGATTTATATCTTTTTAGCACAATACCAGATTGTGCTGAAAAACTGTGTAAAAGATTTACTTTCGGGAAAGTTGAATTTACAAAAAGTATATGAGTTTTTAATTCAATTTTCTACAGCGTTTAGCATATATTATAGCAGGATTAAAATTATGGTGGTAAGTAGTTATTATTAAATTGATTTTTCATAAATAAAATTATTGTGTATTGCAGGAACCTAGAGATCATTTAGTCAAGGTGATACATGCAAGGATTTACTTACTGCATGCAATTGATACGGTTTTGACAAATATTCTTT
>JARJDV010000419.1:0-21036 GCA_030264675.1 Anaulacaspis nigra | reverse complement strand
TTTTGCTCGCATCTCAAACAAAAATATCGCCCGCTCGAAAGCTCGTATCTCGAAAAACACGTAAGTTGGGTCACTCGTATGTTGAGGTATCACTGTATATATGTATATTATCATGTAAACCTTTTCGTTTTGGTGTGGTTATTAACATTAAAAATAAAATAAATAATAATGTTTGTGGTTATGAATTAAAACTGTATTTAAATAGTGGAAAAATCGACTTTTACTCTAGGCCAAAGAGAAATTAGCTAATTTGTCTCTATGTCCCCCACTCAAGACGCGTTTTCTTCTAGAAATTTCTGGATTTTTCTATAATCATTTTAACCAAATCCAGAGATAATTGGATTGTTTCAAGGTAACTACCACCAACTCCAAGGTAAATCCAAGCTAACTACCAACCAAATCCAAGATAACTGCCAACTTCAAAGAAATTTGTGCTTCACTGCCAATCAGCATAATTAGATGCAAATATGTACAGAATGTGTGCAGAATGTTTGTGTCAATATATAAGTACTAGCAATATAAGTAGTACTAGCAAACCACAATCAAACTACTAGGAAATGATTAATTTGATTAAGTGTAGCCATCAATCGAACGACATTAATGACATAGTTAAATATACCTGCTCCACATTGCAATTACTCTCATTATCTGTGTGTGTATTTGACACACGCTTTGCTTATGCTCGCTTTCACGTTAATACATGGATGTGCAGTTTGTTGTCGCTAACAGAATCTGTGATTCCTCGAATTAATTGCATCGCCAATTTAATGCAAATATTGGCATTACTTCTCTGCTAGAGTGCCATTAATTCAATTCTATTAATTATTATGCGCATTTAAATTACGCATCATTCCTCCGCTCACTCGAAACTATTTAACAACAAAGGATGCTTTAAATAAAAACAAGCGCATATTTTTAATCTAGCCGCAGAACAAACATGAAGTAACAATGATGTTGTGCTCCTTTCGAGTTGTTGTTGGACAGCATTCGGAATGCCTGCTGAACGAGACAAGCTGGCGACTAAATGGCTTTGGCACTTTGTTCGAGAAACTACGAGTGGAAGACGCGCTTGTATAATGGCTATAAATTCAATGCATGCACAAGTCGATGAGGACGCCAGTAGTCTTGACTTGAATTCTTGTTGGCAGCGTGTCAAAAGTGAATTATCATCACATTTCATCCATTACCATGCGCAAATGAAGATATATTATGTTGATTTATACGGCGTGAAAGCTATTTATAGATTGTTTTCTCATATTGGTAAATACATCGATAAATAAACGTTGCAAGAAGCACTAAAATGCGAGGTAAAAATACCGGGGCGAAGAAAGCAATAAAATGTCTTTTAATCCAAACGCTCGTTTGTTTTCATTTATGTTAAAACAAATGGTGTCTGGTTGCTGCTAGCAACGCGCAAGATGCCGGCCGATGATATCGTATTTTCAGTGGCAACTCATGACGTATTTCGACAAATGACAAACATTGCAGGCTGTAATAAAAATGTCGTTGTTTTTAATATTTCAACTGCTTCATACAGAATGATGAATGATACTCTCGCGTATATAAGAGGAGCAAATACGAGAAAACTTTGGACGTGTCTCTTAGATCATGTTTGTTGCCATGACGATAAGAAAGGGGTGCATTGCTTAAAGGTCGTTTGCATTCTAATCACATTAATTCTTAATGTCAGTTACATAGACTAAACTGCTTGACTAAAAATTATTTTGGGCAGCATATCAAATATTCTTATGGGGATATTAACAACTTCTAAACTATGAATTAAGCTATTGTATTCTTTGCAATCTTTGATTAAAAGTTTGTTATGAGAGATATTAAGCATGTATTAATGGTTGTAATTTATCCTTCAATTATCCTTTTGCATTCTGACTCAAAGACCTTCAATAAAAGTCGCTGGAATTCTATGAACGTTATGCGAAATATTTTTAACATAGAAATTTTCAGAAATTGGACCATCAATTTGCACTCGAATTCAGGGTATTGTATGCACATGTAATTATTTATAATAATTGCACATGCACAAAGTCCCTGTGCTCTTCATACTAGTTTATCATGTCACAATATTGTGGTAGCACTGAACTCAATTTGCTCCTGGTTAAACAATACCGAATTGTTTAGCAATTGCGGAGGAATGGAATCCTTATTAAATACGTGCCTCGTATGTTTATGGCATGAAAATAGTTCTTGTACAATTTTGATATCTGTATATGTAGTTATATAGTTTTCCTCTCTGCATAATTTGAGATTTTCTTCGGCTTTATTTACGAATTAAACTTTAACTTTTACACCACCATCTTAAGAGTTTAATTTGTTCGCGATTCCACGAAAATATTTTAAACCCCTTTTCGTATCTCATACTTGCATAAAGCAACATTTATTAAATTCCAGCAACGAATGTTGAAACATTTCGGTGTTTTGCTTGCAAAACATGAAAATTTGCATAAAATAATTTAACGAACCTAACGCATTTAGAAAACAATGAGGCCATTTCTTCAACGAAACTTTTAATTTATGTAGATTTTCTTTCCAACAAACTACTTTGTAACTGACATTAAGCTGACATTACCTTTAACTTGATTGGAGTGTGCAGACTTTTGCGCGTGACGCTCTAGGGCACTACGCATTTTATAAAATAAATCGGATAAGAGGGGTGAAATTTGAGACAATTAATAGAATAAACCAAACAATTAAAAAAGGAAAATGTTTGTCTGGAGTCTAGACTTTTATTTACATTATTAGTAAAAGATCTAAAGTTTATTTTCAATATACTAGACTCAACTCTAAATGTCAATTAATTGTTAAAGAGTCAAAAGTTTATAGTCTATAGTATATACTTAAGTTTAAAAGTAAATTATTAGTATTAAGTAAGTACCTAAAGTACTTATTTCATTAAATACATTATAGGCTACTTCGTTGATAGATGGAAGAAGAATATTTATCAGCTATTAAGTTAAGCCATTTGCAGCTATGGAGAGGTCCTTACCCCACTACACCTAGCTAGCAAATCGGTTACTCAATCATCTTTAGCGTTTCTGTATATCTTTATTTTCTTCCAACCATCAAGGAGGAGCTCATCCAACAACTCGGATAAGTACCCAATATGTGATTGAAAATTCTTATTTTGTTAATGTAACATACGTATAACCAACCTGTTTGCTCAAATTTTCATAAATCTACATTTAAGCAGTTATAACTAACCTTGACATTCATTCCAAGTAACAGCGTAGATTAAGGCTTGCACCCAGTTGATAATCATAACAAGACTAGCAAAGTTCCGGAACAAAAGTTGATAATTTCGCACGAATATGATGCAATTAATTGCATTTGAGTTAAATTCACCACTGCATCACAGTATTTACAATCAGATTTCCATCAACTAACTTTACTCTCTAGTTCTATGAATTTACTTGTTTGCTCTTGTAATTATTTCCACAGTGTGGAAACTCCAAACAGTAAACAAACAACTAGGGAATGTATGTGGGTGTAAAATCATTACAATATCTACCACCCAGAAGTAATCAAAGAAAGCAAATAGCGCAAAAAGTACTAAACATGCACGCAAAACTTCTTCTTCGCCTTACTTCATTCATTTGAGTTTTTCAACTTTTTCCATATTTCTTATTCTCCCAACTCTCTAGCAGTGAAACAAGAAGTGTGGAGTAGAGCGACATCCGCAAAGTTTACTTTTCACTTATACCACATTTATTCTCGCATTACTCCTCTTCTTCCTCCAGCGAAGCCGCTGCGTTTTACTTCCGGTGACCTCTCGAATATTTACTCCCGCACGCCGCTTGTACTCGTTTGCGATAAAAGACCTTTATCATTATTATCACATCGTCATCTTCCCGGAAAGATATTCAAATCATTTAGCAATTTTGCTCGTTCGTCGTTTCACTCTTGGCCTCTCTTCAATCACATGTTGAATTTCATTAAATTATAATCTCGCGTATGGCTTTGACGAACCGAATACAAAAAAATCTGTCATAGAAAAATGTGGGAATATTATTTAACTTTAGAAAAATCACTTTAATATTTAATTAAGAGCACAGTTTATATCCAGACATGGTGTGCGTCATATTAGATAAATTTAATCCCGGCTTCCGGCGGTGAAAACGTATGCTATAAGGATAACGACTTTATTATGCAGATGATAATGTCGTCGGCCATAAGTAGTGCCAAGAGGCAGAGGTTGCAGAATAAAAGCACCTTGCTCATAATAATACCTACGACACAACCAGAACTCGAAGCGACGGCGAAGACGGCAATCGATCGGCATTATGCAAACCCTAATAATCACGTGCCATTTCCCGCAGGACTCTTGATACGTACCACATCAAAAACACCCGTTTGTGAAGAATAATGAATTATGTCCAGGATAATGTAATTTGAGTTTGATTGAAAGCATAAATTTACTGAATATTTAATATGAAATGTAGTCGCGGGAAAAGCGCTTGACGTGAGAAAATTTAAGAAACGAATCCGTACTGAGTGAGCCTAGATATAGCCACCGTTGCCGTCATCGGAGGCGGCAATTGGATTTAAGTAATTAACTCAAAGTCGGTACATGTGCTTGCCTATCTAAAAACTTTCGGGAAGCGAACCGGCTCTTTCTTTCATTTCTTCGTGTTGCCTATATTTCAATATAGGCAACACACTGTACTTGCACGGCATATCAAGTAGCTTAAAACGCCGAATTAAATTATTTGACTCGATAGCGTCTTGCGCTAATACTGAATGGAACTAAGTGAATAAACTCCAACTCAATTACACATCGCAATATTAATTTCCATATAAATGCGAAACGTCGGACAAGTATTGAAACGTACCTACTTACACATTATTCAGTCGGAAATCCGGAAACTGCGCAACAATCCATTCGAGTGGATCGTATGCAATTTGAATCTCAATAGGAATTCGATTTAACTGATGTTAATTATTATTACATTGTAACTTGCATGCTATTTTATCAAAGAATATGCGAGCATTTTGATAAAATTATTGTAAATGTTGAATGCGATTCTCCGCTTTGTAAACAGCTGGAATAGGAAAAGTTTTTGCAATCGCCATGAGCATGCAATAAGGCATAATTCATTTCTTGTCGCAAGGGAAAAACGATTCAGATTCGATCATGTGTGTATTTTTATTCTTCTGTCGTCGTTACCCCCCTTTTGCGTTTCATTGTAACTGGAATTGTATGATTGTTCGCCTCTTTATTGTATTTTTCTTCGGTTGAAAACACGCTCGTTTTGTGTTTTTCCACGGATCATCAACCGGAAAACGAGATAATAAATCAGTACAATATTTGAAAGAAATCAACCCTCGAATATAAATTTATTACTTAAGCTGAAAATTAAGGGTTGAATTCAAGGCTAGTTTTTAATTAAGATAAATGCAAGTGTGAATTTAATGCATTAGAAGAAAAAAGCCATTTGATCTCAATGACATTAATTCAGTTCATAGTGATTTGCAGCACACATGGCCGCTGTCAGTTGAGCTGCCGCCTCCAGTGCAATTCCTCCTCGGCATGCGTGCATCGTTGCAGATGGGGTTTCTTTGTTTAACTTTCATTTCGCCACCTCCATTACGCAATCGCAGATGTACGTAATGCCCACGTGGCTCAAGTACACTCGTCCACACGGTTCGAATGCAATCTTTCAACACTCTTCACATGGCGTTTTCAACATCTTCAATTCTTTCTTTCTGCTCTGACTCAATTTATTTCGTCGATTCCTTTTACTCTTTACTCTGTATTAAACTTTTTACTCTGATTGAATATCCTGTGATTGTACCGGAAGTGATTTAGAAAAAATCAAATATTTTATTTCACATCCACCCTCAAGGGCTGCATTAATCTGATGGTGTATATGTTACGAATCCTTAGAGAGTGCATCGATCCTGGTATTGCATTCGTATCTGGAAATTCTATTTCCTTTCATTTCGGTTTCGAGTTAATCTCCATCTTCATCTTCATTTCATGTTCCACCACTTGTTTTTTCTGTCCTGTTTATCTTGTGAATGCGCTCGTGTTGGTTTGCACATACGTGTTGAGTGTGGGGTTTTGTGGTTATGTATTAGGTTGAGCGTGGGCGCGCTGTGAAAATAACCAAGTGGCCATCTTTCTGGTGATAAATCTGGGGGATTTACGACTCGCTACTCTCCTCCTTTTCACCGTACTACATGCATTTCGCAAGGGATACTCTTATTTGCGTAGGGGTTGGTTAAGCACCTGAAACCATACGATCGCGTGTATGCTTTGTTCAATGCATTATGTAACGTCGCCATTTTGTCGAGTTTTAAGTTTTCTCATAAATAAATGGATTGTAATAAGTATTAATGGGAATTATGTTAGATTCCGCTTAAATTATTATGCCGTAATTAAAATAGCAATAGCGAAAGTAATCCAAAGATTATAAAAACATTTAACTAATCGCAAGTTTAAATACAATTTAAGCGAGCTATAAGTCTTCTCAGAGATTTTGTTTTCCTTATTTCAGTTTTCGTTCTTGTTTGTGCTGCTTCGTGTGTTTGTTCTGTGTTGGCAAGCTACGCTATAAGGAATTTTACTTGGTTGAGATCTTAACTTTTGGAAATGTTTCATTTACTCGAACGATGTCAAGACCTTCTTCCTGAACTAAGAAGATTTTAACAATTAAAACGCTTGCGATGTTGACATACTTAATAATCATGTTGGGCGTTTGACCTATTCTAGCTTGTTAACTAACTGTTCCGTAATTCTATATATTAATTGATAATTGGAGAAAGGAAATCTTCCACAAACGGATTTCATAAGTAAATTTGTGCGAAAATCAATCTCACATTAATTACATAATGCTTCAAGATGACATCAAGTTGGTCTTAAGTTCTATAATCAATCGGATATTATCTTATCTACAGGGTGTCCCACTCCATGAGAGACTTAAAAATTGCCGGAAACGTCAGTTAAATGATTTATGGTTGTATTCATATGGTTTCTTGGCCAGCGAGTACGTCAGATATACCTACGCTGACTAGCCATACATGGTTACTCTGCCGTGTTTAAATTTCCTATTGCGCACTTATCTTGAGACACCCTGTATTGAAGAAAAGTTGAAGAAATATAATCAACACTTACAATTTATGAACGGCTCAATTAAATTTAATTATATCTTCTTTGTTCGACTTGCCTGCATCGTTCCATCGTTAAAGTAAGACTTTTAAATATCGATATCTGAAGTTTCAACCGCGGAATTTGTAAATATCCACGAAGTATTAGACTCGGATATTTGCCGTTAGCAATATTGATCGTTTGAAAATGAAGGTAATTGATTATTACACAAAGTTAGCTGAGTTAGCTAGTTGAACGTAAGACTGAAAATAATAACAAATAAGTTGACAAATAAATTTAAGTTTTCTTAAGTAGATACCAAACAATTTTTTTTTCTGCAGTGCATTCATCTAAACACATTAAAGAAGTTCAGTAGAGATAAAATCTTTTCTGCGTAGAACTTAACCTCAGTTCGGCTATTGTATTTTTGTTTTATTGCGCTGATGACTGCGCGTTAAACGACGTTTATCTGTATATGTTAAAGTAAAAATGATAAACTGAGGAGTATGCATATTAACAGTGATTATGTATAATCCGCAATACATTAGGAAAATATGATAAAAAAATTAAAAATATTACATGAACCACTTCTAATAAGAAAGAAATAATAATAATTAGGTAATTTGATAAATTTAATTACCAAGGATAAGTGCAATCTAAAAGTGTTCCTAGAGAACTTCACATGAATGAAAATTTCTTGCACTTGCAAGAAATTAACAAGTTACGTCAATTAATACAATTCGCGTAATTATGAGTTAGATTTTCCAATTTAATATTCATCATATTACTCTCACATTGATTAGGTAGATGTAGGCAGGTGTATATCTATTTGATTTAGCAAATCGCTTAGTTCCTGCGTTGGATCGACACAATTGAGTTGAAGAAGAAACATGAACATAAATGTCGTCGTGTGTTGCTCGGATACGATTCCACTGTTAAATTGTGTATACATTTCACTCGCTGAGCGCGGTATCAACCATCATATAAAGCAGACAAAATGGCTTTTGGGGTAATAATAATCATAATAATCATCAACATCGCGCGGTAAAAATCCACGCTGTGCGCTACATGTTAGCAAATGTGTGAATGCCTAAAGCTATGAAGATTTCATCGCACGAATTGAGTATAGCAATTCTTGATAATAAGCGAAATAAGCGGAATTGCTGCTTTTGTTAATAATACACCTAATGTTGACAGCGAAATTATTATTGAATCAGTTGAACATGTTGCTTGATGGAGCAGTAAGTGTTGTTAATAATTTCGAATAATTTCGTACATCAAACAGGAAACAATTTGGTAATTTATTCGACACCGTAACCCGATTGTATTAATAATAATTAACATGCAAATTGTTGTGAAACTCGTAATGATACACATACTGCATTATACAATTTCATAAAATATTCGTTTAATAAACTATTATGGCAAATGGTAATTATTAAAGCTATAATAACTTTCGATTAATTATGTTTAATCGAAATAATTTAACAAGTACATTTTCTATTTTAAACTAGCGTTTAAACCTATCAAATACAAATTTGAAATTTACGAATTACGCGTTCATTGTTGGCCTGATTATTGGTCAAGTATTAATTAGTAACTAGTTCGCTCTCGATAATTAGTGAATTCATTAACTTTCACGTGCAGGTATTTCCGGTCTTTGTGAGTTTAACAGGAACATGTAAAAAAGAATTAAAGAAAATTTATGGTTAAGTATGGCTAAAAAGATATTAATAATTTGCTTTTGAACGCAATTGTTTTGTTGGAATGCGCTTCATTTTGCGCCATTTGTTTGCCATTTTGTTTGCCGTTTCCGGTTGACATTCTGCCAATTCTGTTATCGTTTTATATCCGTGTTTTCTTTTATATTTTTTTCACGCCATCGATTATTGTGCCTACCCCAAGCATTACGACGCGTCGCGACGCCGACATCGGCATAAAGATTCAAGATTCAACTTTATTACTCACTTGCGACGCCACCAACTGCCAAACGACTTGCCGTTTCCGCTCGGATGCACTCACTGTCGACACGTGCGTCAAAATTAGAGTGTATACTAGCAAATCGGTAAATAATATATACGCTACAATGCGTAATCAAAAATATGAAGAATAAATTAAGAGAAACGAATTAATGTATGAAACACAATCGTACGACTACTGCTTCTGCTACGGCTTTGAAATCATGTTTAGTCGACGGTAATTCCCAAACATCCGCACCGCAATATATCATAGCAACAGGGAAAATTAAGAAGGAAATAAAAATTCAACGTAATACCAAATAGGAACCTAGTCATTCGCTTATTTATTAAATTGCAGCAAACATCATTTGTTTCCGCTGTATGCTATCCGAGATTTGCTATTTTTTATCACAACCTAATCTCTTTGATGCCGTTTGTTGTCTTTGGTTTCTTGCATATTAACAATTGCCTCCGACGTCGACAATATTTAGTGTCGTAAGACGTTTCACAACAAAGAAAACCGAGGCGGCGTATAAGACAAATTCGCCGACAATAGATCATTGCGAGATAACGTACAAAAAGAGTTTCCGCCACTGCCGACGTCGCTGCGTAGAAGACACTCATTAATATTCAAGACACATCATGAAGGCGGAGAGCACACAATTGTTTAAGTAATGAGGTATTTCGGTTTCCACTAGGTTTTACTAGATTTCCTTATGGTTTCCAGTTTAATTAAACTTTAGTGTGGAACAATACAACAACAATTTATTAGAAACCATGCAGCGTCACAATCAGTAACAATTAATAGTTTGATTGATGAATTAATGTACGACCTTTGCTAATAAATACGAGCTTTGAAACTTGGAATTTACCAAGAAATTTAGCGTTTGATCCTAAATAACCTCCCAAAACAAGTTGCAACGCATTTGACGTCATATAGCATCATTAACGAAAGCGTTGAAATAGTGAGAAATACTGGCTAAAATGACGAATTGCATCGATGGCGGCGGCGTCAACGTGGGGGGCTGGTGACAGCAACAATGATGCGGAAGGCAGAATACGTGGAAAGGAATTTTGCGTTTTAGAAATACGAACGGGAATTCGAAATCGGACGATTTGATTTATGACCGTCAGGATCTGAGTGGCCTACAGCTATCACCGCCACCGCCAAGCACTTGTAGGACATTATGCAGTGCCGAGCGGCGGCGGACGTTCTCGAGTATTAATAATTGCAACGATTGAGTGAGCGGATTCGATTATATCGTGCCGTCGCCGCCACGAACACCACCAATAAAGTTAATTTAATTTCCTGTCATTAATCCCCGGAGAATTCCGCTTAAGCTAAACATAATCGTTTTTCGTGTGCAGTTCAATACACACTATAATAACTATGTGCACAAAGCACTGAACAAAACTTTTTTCATTGCTGATAATGGACAAAGTTCGAGAGAAAAACCCTTTTGCCAAGTTTCGTTAGGCTATAATCTATCACTTTGTCCAAATAAATCTATTTGAACGTCACACGACATAATAATAAACGATTTTTTATAACAATGGCCGAAAATTTAAACGAGAGAAACAAATAAATAAAATATGTTCAAACGACTATACGCTTTGGGACTCTAAGAAGACAGAGGAAAAAACATATTTGTTTTTCACTTTCTTCAACACGACGAAAGGGTGCAAAACATGCCTAGTCAACATTCATGCTCCGACAAAAAAAGAGGACTGAGTGAAAGACCCAAAAATTGCAACGTAGTAGGGGCAATATTCATATGACTGCCATGTTATGAACTTATGTGCATGTTATCTTCACAATTTGGTAATACTATCACTACGAAAGCATAGGTTATGCCTCATAGGTAGTAATTTTCATGCCAAGCAAATATTAGTATCACATCTCGGGTCTGTTGCGTATTGGTCATCTAAACTAATAAATTAAGTTATTGATTGCATCTAGATTCATTTACCGGGAAGTTAACCTAAATTTCCTATTTAGTTTGGGAAAAATTAATGATTAAAGTGGAACAATTTGTCAGGTTCCATGAGTACGATTCACCGCCAGGGAGCGCCAGAAGTAATGCACGCATTAGTGCTGCAAAATGAATGAAATTTATTTACCTATATCTCTGGATTTATCTGATGGAATAATTTAACTTTTCCGAATATTATGAACAATTTAATGCACTTTAAAATCCTGCTAAAATTATTTAACTATCTCGAAATTAAATATTTAGACCAAAATATTATCCTTCCATGCATATAAGGCTCAACATTCAGATGGTCTAAAATGACTAAAAATTAAATAGTAATACCTTGCCCGGAAAGATAATTATATGAGTTACAGCAAGTGGCGCCAGGGCGCGACAGGTGTGGATGCAGGTTAAACATTTATAGAAAATCAAGTTTCCACGTCTGTGCCTCTAACACTCCACGACATATTAATTTAATTTTCTCAGATATTATTGAACATTTAATGTACTTTCTAACACCATAAGAACTATGTCTTAATAAATTAATGTAATATCTTTTATAGTTTTGTAGATAATCAAATTATTAAGATCAAATTATTATTTTCCACCACTGTACATCTCAACTTTTAGGTCTCTGTCTGGAATGATGAAAATACCTTGGTCGGGAAAATACTTACCGAAGGTGGCGCTAGAGCCAAGTAAGAGTGAAGTACGTTCAATTTTGTATACTTATACCTTCGGATCTACAGGATTAACTAATTGCATTTTCTCAGCAATTATAAACAGTTTAATGCACATTCGAATATTGAAACAATTATTTCAATATGTTGCTTTTGAAGAAATTACAAGAAATCTTTCCCTCAATTGTAGCTCATTACCTACTGAGCGATATGCAACGAAATTTTCAATACGTATTATTTTTTGTACTGTTGAAGGAGATTTAAATAATATTTTATTTCTAATAATACTATTTTATGGGGACTTTATTTGTTTCAGATTGTGCAATTAACAACTCACTGCACAAACATGTGAGAGACGCAAGGAACATGATTTCAGCTGCGACAACCCCGTTCGCAATTGCCGCCACGTCAATTGCCTCTCCTTGCCTATCATCAGCAGCGCCATCAACGCTGGACGTCCTTCAAAATCAACGGCAGCACGTAATTGTTTCAGCATGGCCATCAGGGACACGTCACTCATACGTCGGAGGGCTGCACCACCTCGTTATCAACACTTGAAACCTTTGCGGTCGTTTGCATTGTCTAATTCAAACTCAGTGACTTAATTACTCGATGGCTGCGTACAACAATACGACGTCAATATTCAATCTGTTGGAGAACCTAACCTTATTCAATGACTTTGTCAGTGATGGCAGTGAGGGTGACGGTGACGATGGGAATTCGTTTTTGAACGAGAGTATTTGTCGTGATCACGAATCACCGACGACTGAACTGTATCGCTTCATTATAAACGGTATCCTCCTAAATGTAATCGGAACTTTAGGGATTCTGGGCAATGTTATCTCGATGATTATTCTATCTCGACCGCAGATGCGCTCCAGTATTAATTATATTCTAATTGGGCTTGCACGAGTCGACACACTCCTAATTATCACCAGTATTTTATTGTTTGGCATACCAGGAATCTATCCTTATACGTCATTCATGTTTACGTATTTCTATAAGGTGTACCCACATATCGTACCCATTATGTATCCCGTTGCAACAGCTGTCCAAACCGCGTCGGTCTATTTAACGCTGATGGTATCCCTGGATCGCTTCGTTGCCGTGTGTCATCCTTTGAGGTCCAGATCCTTATGTACCTACGGGAGGGCGAGGATATACGTTATCTGTGTAATCATATTTTCCATCCTGTACAACATGCCACGATTGTGGGAGGCGCGCATTATCTCCGAATGGGATGAGGGGTTTTCAACGACTATTTATTGCGTGCGTCCTACCAAGATCCGGTACAACAAGACATATTTGAAGGTGTACATTCATTGGTGTTATTTCATCTTTCTGTATCTCATTCCGTTCGTGAGTCTGGCTGTGCTCAATTTGTGTATCTATAATCAAGTGCGCAAGGCGAACAGGGAGAGAGCGCGATTGTCACGATTGCAACGTCGCGAAATCGGTTTGGCAACAATGCTCATGTGTGTAGTGTTAGTTTTCTTCGCATGTAACTTGTTACCACTAATTATTAACATTATCGAGTCCTTCGACGTCAACATGGACGCGGATATCTTTGATCGCATGATTAAGACAAGTAACCTTCTGGTTACCATCAACTCGAGTGTGAATTTCATAATCTACGTGATCTTCGGAGAAAAGTTTAAGCGGATGTTTCTGATGCTGTTTTGTAGTCATGGTCCGCTTGGTTGGGGTAGTCGGGACTCCCCGGATCCTGGAACCCATGATGATAGCTTTATGTCCAATGGGGACCGTACCAGTTTACGTTTACATCGACATGGTACTTCCTTGGGACGGAATGGAGTGAGCATGGTACGGGTGAATGGTATGTCTGTTCGGGATTCGGGTACTCGAACAAAACACGCAGCTACTCCGGGTCCTTGCGTGTATTACCCTTCCCGAAATACCAGTACACATTCGCCGGGTGCATTTACCACTCAAACATCCCTGGGTCACGCCAACAGTGGAAGGGATATGGTTGGTTGTGATTGCTCTAAGAGTGATCAACTTTCGGGTGGTTCTCAGGATCATACAGAATTGACAGATAGTTTTTAGGGATGAATTTAGAACGATGATTATTGGCTAGGTGTTCAAGAATTTGTTATTTTGAAATGATGGACGCGCAAAGTTTGTCGCAATTCTTGATATGAAGGGTTTTATTTATGTGACAGATTTAGAGGGTGAAGAAATAAATTTAAAACATAATGGAATGCTATCGAATGTTCCTGTTAAAACAGCGGATATGAAATAACTTATCCGAATAATTATTGACCTGGTCACGAATTGAGAATTTCTTAAAGCAGGACCAAAATTAAATGTATAGCAAAATTGTCTCCCAATTTTGTCTCTTCTTATACATTGAAGTGATATGTACAGAAAAAAATTGTAAATTACGACTTGATTGTTAATAGCGGATCGGAAATTGAAGGAATTAACTTTCTATTTGTGCATAGTGAAATGGAAATTGAAAGAATTTTATTGAAAAACATATGAAGATATGTATGAAACCCTTCAATTTTAAAACACTTTCAAGTAATGTAAATACAAAAACATTTTTTATTACAAATCAGCCGATTAGTAAAACAATTGCCACTCGTGCAAATCCATTGAATTTTTCAAACTTCTGTTTCGTTTTCAGATAAATTTATTTGTATTATTTTACGATCGGCAACATGCTTACCATAGACCTAATCGGGATGCCAGTGCACTGGCACATTGCAGTGCCCCCTTAGTGGAGATTCAAATGAACTAGTCGTTTTAAAAATTTTAGGTTTTGTTGGGCACTGCAAGAATTCAATCTTCTGTTGATACTAGCCCCCAAACCCCATTTAACAATCTTTCTATCAATCAATCACCAAACTGTCAAGAATTGTCTGATTTAATAACCCATCCTGAATGTTAATTTCAAGATAATCAAGTAAAATATATTTCAGAAGCTCTAAATGTACCTATAACTTTACAAATGTCTAGAAATTAATTTACATTTCATAAAATTGTGGGGTGTCTTATAATTCGCAAAATACGATAATCATCACTCATGCCATTGAATGCTTATTTATTACACTTTTTATGACTGTATTTCTCTGAATATTCAGAATTTCTCATCTAACTGTTCATAAAATAAATAAAGAATGTATTTGACGTCAAACAGAAAGTCTTTAAGAATTTACAACAAAACACAAATTTCATCTATATACTATGCAGTGATCTTATAAGTTTGGCGTGCCAACATTTCGAAGAACGGAAATATAATTATAGATCTTGGGTAACAATATAATTTTTGATTCAAAATTTGAAATATTTATAATTTTTCTATTTTTTATTTGTAACAAGAACTTGTTTAATTGCACGTTTGCACTATTGGAATTGGACCAAAGCTTACGCTTTTAACAAATTGGAGCCAATAGTTTGTTGTGAAATTGATAATAATGCAAATCTAAGTGTGAAAATATCGAAAGTTAGTAACATTAGTAAAATTATTAAAAATTTGATAATTATATGAAGGATTGCCACCTGATTCACGTGAATATTCAACAAAAATAGGCTATGGAGGTATCAATTCTCAATATGTTTAGAACTCTTGCAGGCTGCCTTGGGCTATGGAGACGACCCGAACAATATTATGTGGTTATGCGGTAGTTGTCTAATTAGTGAAAATCACATGCTAACAGTTGTCCATTGTATAAGATCATGTAATTAGTAAGTTCCACATTCTCTTTATGTTTTAGTATGCAAATGATATCTGTTTGTATGTATTATTGCAGTGGAATTGCATCACTTTTACGGCTAGATGAATTAAACTAAAATGAAACGGATGACGATGTTGAACCTGAAGATTTCAGTATTAAAAGCGTTTTAATAGATCCAGATTACTCACCGCCTCACGTCTACAATGATATAGCAAACATTGAATGCAAAACTAAATTTTCAGATTGTATATGTCCAGCATGTCTATAGATACAGAAAATAATATCATCGAAATCCGCTTGGGCGTGAGCGGTTGGGGTGTGACAACATACAATGGCATGCCTTCTGATCACTTACAACTAATGCAACTAAATCCCTTCAAGAACGAAGATTGTGAAACTGCTTATAAAACTCTATCAAAACGCAAACTGTCTCGTTGAAGTAATAATGAAAAACAATTATGAGTTGGACACAAATCAATAATTACTTACCAGGTATGTTTGTCGATACTTGCCACGTACTATCCACTTTGTTTTAATTTTTTTTCTTTCAGGGTGATTCTGGAGGTCCATTGCAAAAGCGGAATGATTTCGAGAGAGGTTATACACTAATCGGCGTCACTTCCTCCGGGAAAGCAACCGGTTTTCTTGGTGATTATATTGGAGTTTCCCACTATATAACATGGATTTGTGTAATAATAATTCACAATTCTTAATTAATTCCAATAAACTGATGTACCTTAAACGATTTACTTACATGTCAAAAATATACTGGAATTTGAATTAAATCAACAATGAATTATTTGATTTTCCAATGATTCCACCGATGATTCCAAAATTTCAAGTTTGTTATCCTCCCACAGAGGGCGCAATAATGTTATTTTTAATATATCTGCTTTAATCATTCAAAACGGATAAAAGCAGTACGGATTAATTAATCATAATTAAAATGTTCATATAATGACGATAATTGTTGTATACATTGATTATTAATTTAGGCAAAGTCAGAATGATAATTTTTAGTAATAAACCATCTAAAATATGTGATGTAAATTCATAAAACCTAATTTTATTATTTATTTAAATGAGGTGTTTAATATTTATAGCTCAAATAAAATTTTGAATACAAATAAATCACGATGTATGAAAATATTTCCGAAGATAACACCTCTCGAAATACAAATAGTGTGATTAAAAATACACATTAATGACATAAGTAAATAAAATTAGTTTTGAAGTGGAAAAAATACGAAAATTAGCGCACACTGCACGGTAGATAAAGTTTTATTGAAAGCCCACAGTTATAAGCTGAAGTGAAGTTGTAAAAATAATTTGTTTTTAAGAGGCAATAATTACATTACTTTGTCACATACGCGCAAATATGCGCACAAAAATTTTATTTACTACACAATTGACAAATATAAGTCGTGTTATATCGTTCGGCCGCGGCGGTGGCTGGCGGCAATAAATGGCGGCGATTGTCCGTGCGCGAAACCGTCAGTGCGTGTGCAGATTGCGAAGCACACGTGTCGCCGATGTCTTCGTGGACGCGCGCGTGTTCTTCCAAAAACAGCTCGGCGCTCAACAATCCCATCAGAATTAAGAAAAACCATAACAACCTGATGAATATTTAGAGCGATTACAGCACTTTATGATGAGAATTATTCCAATTGAGCGTACGGTAAAAACAGTGAAACAAACTTTAAAATTACAACAAACTTATCGCGCAAAGTGTATGCAAATTCGCTGGAGCAACAAACAACAATCGTGGAGTTAAACATATTTAAAACTTATGTAAAACAGCCGAGAAAGGTGTACAAAGTAAAAAAGATTATTGCATAACAAGTGCGCACGTTTATGTTCGCGCGAATTTCAAAGTGCGCAAAAGTTGTACAAAGGAGGAAAAAATTGTTCTTGGGGGAAGCCAGCAACAAATAGCGTCAGCAAACAAGAGGAGAACATGAAAAAGTAAAGCGAAGACGACGCTTCGAGTTCTGAAAATTGTTTCGTGCAAATTGTAGCACTTTTTGTTACTTTATAAAGTTAGCAAACGCGAGTAAATAAACTTACACAATTTTACGTGCGCGAATAATAAACATCCAAAACTGATAAATCCGATTTTCATACGGAATAAGTGCGTATTTTACACTACAAACTTTACAAATTTAAATAAAAATTTCAAAAAAATTCGGATTTATCCGAATTTTGTCGCAATTTCACGAAATAATTAATAAGTGAGTTATAATACTGTTCTAATTGTGCCCACGTGTAGAATTGTCGTGAACTCGTGCATAAGTTAAAAGCAGCCTGAGAACAAAGGAAAAGCTTAATATTAACAGCAACGCAAAGGCAAGAAGAGGAAAATAGCAAGACGAAGCAAGGCGAAAAGCAAGTTGAAATAGCATGAATATTTTCATGCTAAATATGCTTTGAGTAGAGCAAGTAAGTAATATGTACATATAACATACAAAACACGCATGAAATGCACCCGACCGTGAAATAATTTCAATTGTAAATGCAGCCAGAAATGCATTATTAAAATGCCGCATTGTGTGCGACGACAATTACACAAATTTAATTTCAAAGGGTTGGATGAATGAATGCGTAAAATTGAGAAATGAATTCACTATTCAATACGATTTTTTACTTCGGATCAAAGATTAATGTTAATACTAAAATGTCTTTCCTAGAATCTGTGTTAATTAATTGAATGAGATTTCGCAGAATTATATTTATCTTGAGGTGCGGTGAGAAGAAGCTAGGAAAAGAAGAAAATAATCTTTTGAAAGGGTTGTAATTAAGTAGTGTAAACAAAATTTAAATGAGTATCAAACAGAGTGAATAAATTATTTACTTTATATTTGTTTAGTAAAAGTAAATAATTTATTGTAACCAATTTTCTAAGTTGACTTAAATTGAGATTTAGGTGAGTTTTGAAGGAGTTTATTCATTGATGCGTTTTTAAGTTGGTTTGTTCAAATGCACCATAATTTCGTACAGTTTATAACAAACACCTTGTACGGTCGTAAGGTGAAGTTGATATAGACCCTGTATTATATGACTAAATTAAAGACAGTGTTATTGCATTTTACATTTCTGGTGGTGCACACAGTAGGATATTAAATTTTATGAAATGACTTGAACACCTGTCGCTTATAGAATTTTTCTACCTCTCTAGTGGAGTAAAAATTAAGGGTGAAGTAAAACAATTCTTAATTATGTTAATTGTGCTTCAGTTAAGATGCATGATGTGTATATAAAGTGGAAGTTAATTAGTTAAGTAATTGATTAATGAAGATTGACTGTGTGTCTCGTGGCCACCTCGTGATGGCCACGAGGATGGAGATTAAAAATAGCCTTAAGACGCATAAAACATCAACGAAATGTAAATACAATTAAATTGCTTTAAAAATGGTCCATTCCTTTTCAACAATAGATTGCTTCCTTAAATAATATTTTGATAAAAGCCGAGAATTTGAATAGCGACATGATTGATGATAATTATTAGCGATTATGCTGTTTAAATTAGGCAATTTTTATGAAATTGCGGAGGTCTTTGTCCCGCGAAATTTTCGTGGAATATTGGAACATGGAATATTTTTGATATAATTCTTATTATGAATTATTTACATTTTAGTAAGAACTAAAAAGATTATTAATTTGCATTATTAATATCAATTTATATTTTATAAAAGTTAGCAAAAAATTAATGCAAAACATAAAATTAACTCTGAACCAATTGCCATAAATTGGAGAAATTCTTAATTGATTGAGCAAATCCATATATATAATCAATATCAATTTCTAGTACATAATATCCCAATTAGATATATTAAATTAATAAAGTGTTCAATGTTATTTCAATTCGTAAAATTGTAAACAATATCAATTCAATCAACCCCAATAAATCGTGATGTTTCACTAACCTTTTGAGAGGATTCAACTGGTAATTTATAAGTCACAAATTAACAAAACATTTAAAACATAGCATTAGATCAATAATAAATTATTGTCATTAATTTTTATATATTTTAACGTAAGATTTCATAAAAAGTGCTTTTTAAAATAATATTTTATGTTTGTTTTGGTATTTTTGCGGAATGATATAGAATTGATTCAACTGGCAATAAGTTGTGATATTCGCAATTTCAATAGCATTGAAGTTTCGGGCTGCTCGCACACGCTTTGATCGAGCGTATCGCATTGCGAGCGAATCTGACACATCGGTGGAGCGTAATAATTGAGCTCAATTGGACTCAAATTTATCAATTCCAAGGATGTGCTGTGCACTCTTAGAGCATAGAAAGATCGACGTCGATCCTAACCACCCAGATACATTATTTTAGTCAAGCGAAACATAGCGAATTACAACAGAGACAATCTGTGTGCTCTCAGTGAAATCTCTCGGTCTATCTCTGTATTTATTTTTCTAGATTTCAGATTTGAATTGTAGTCAATGAAAATATTTTAATTTTGATGAAACTTCTTATTAATATGATTTGAGTAAAGTAAATTAAAAAAGTAACTTTAAAAGGTTGTTTTATATATCAACATTTTTGTGAATTATTAAGGATAATAGAATTCCGTATAATATAATATGAAATCAATGGCGATCGATTTCGTTTTTTCTTTACAGCATTATAGAGCATTATTAAGACCCCTATCGAGTTTCAAGACGCGGAAAATCGTAAACAATGAGAAAACTGGAAAATGCACTCGTTGTTGGAAACAGTATTTTATACCAGGAATTGTTGTTTTCCTCGATAAATATTTGCCCTATAAAATATTATTGAAGAAGTGATGAACAGTGACGAATTTATTCATTTATGTTTGATTTTCAAATTTACTATCTACACATGAAGGAGGATGTGAAGAAACATGAGAACATTAATCAAAATCTTGAGAATTTTGGAAAATTTTACAGGATAATTACTTATCATTTTCCTCATTTCTTACAGGCATATACTTGTTTATTTTATTCAACAAGTTGACAGCTAATACATTTTGTAAAAATCCTTATCCCTACGCAGGTAAGAGCGGGTGACGCTGGCACAATCGGAATACTTCATATCACGCAAATGCATGTAAAATAACAGTACATATTTTAAATAATTTGTGCTTTTTGGAGAATAATCTCAAATATAATTTAATTTTAAAACCAGAAAATTGGCTGCCGCCATACGCATTAGCGGCCACTATTTAGATAGTTGCACGAAGATTATCAACACAAAAACTTTAAAAACTTAAATTTTTAAGGCATGCACCAATTTAATTTTTTGAAAGCAGAATACAGATAAAATTGTTGCCGCACCTAATCTGTGATTCATTACAATCTCTTAAAATGATTGAAAGAAGATTCTCGATAAAAATATGAAAAATTTCGATTTACTTTATTTATTTGAGATACCGCCGTTATCGGCGGTTAAATCTCACAAAAAGTGTTTTTAAGAATAGAAGCATTGGCGGCCTATATATACAGGGTGGACCAAAATAGGTTCTAGGAAATCTGCGCACAAAATTCTTGGTACCATTGTAACCCAAAATGTTTATGATAACTATTGAGATTTGTTTGTCATTTTTACTGCCTCACTATGAGGGTGAGGCTTCGAAATGCTGTTTCAGCCA
>JARJDV010000411.1:0-10723 GCA_030264675.1 Anaulacaspis nigra | reverse complement strand
GTTAATATATTTATTTCAGCTCCATATTTCTTTAATTGGGTGGCTTTGAACTTTTGCAAGCTGTCTTGTGGGTGACGCATTGCATCAACAGTTGCTGGATCCAAATAGTTTGCCTTTGATTCCCACAGTTGCAATAATTTATCTAATTTTGTACGCTGCTCATCAGTGGTAGCTGCTAACTTTGCACTACAAAACATGGGTACCACAACTGATTCCAAAGCATCTTTTAGATCTCCTGCATTTTTCCGAGCACAGTGATGTAGCACATCATTCACTAGGTAAATAATATGTAATCTATGTGTAAACGTTGGAGAACCTTGTAATACTTTAAGAAGTAAACTTCTTGATATACAGAGTGCCTTCTCCTTATCTGTAGCATGTTGTAGAATCCATGACTTGCCTGTTTGTATACTGTCTTTTGTACAATTGTCAATAATTGGACTTAGTAAACTATTAAGCTCTGATAATGATATAATCAGCTCATCAGCATCTTGCTGATTGCCCTTTATTTCACACTCAGAAAGCAGCACTTCAATTTGCACTTGTTGTTGTTGTAATAACACTGCATGTTGAGCTTGGAGGTTTTGTTCACTCTGCTTAATTTGTTCTCCCAAACCCTCCAGCTGCGTTTTTATCTGATTGATATCTGACACTGTAGACTGATGCATATTGTTTGTTATAACTGGAGGCGGTGGATTTACACTAGGTGGAGTAGACCAATTACTCTGCTGCTTCAACACTAATTGTTCAGCTTGCACTTTGTATTGGTAATAATTGAAGAATTCGCCGCCGTAGAGAAATTGAAATTTGGAATTTCCCTTCTGCTTGTTCTTCGTCATCAATTCGAAATCTGGTCCATTTCTAGCTACAAATTGCGCCAGTTTGTCTATTATATTTCTTAATTCTGTGTCTGTAAACATAACCTCCAAGTGAGACTAAAGCTCCAAGAGCGAATGATATGCAATCAAATCGATTAAATACAGGGCTGCTAATTGTTTACCTTGCGGCGCCGGTGGTAGGTCCATATTATGATGTGGTTTTCAGATAGAACATACCTGATTTGACAATAACAACTTCAATTATATCAGTCGGCACTAACAATTAAGCTTACAACTCACAACCCAAACAATTGACTAATATTACTATGCGCCGCAAATACGGCGAGGGCGCTGACAACTGAACTGAATAGACGCATTCCTGAGCATTTAAATATTTAAAAGGACTAATTGCTATTTAAACAATCGTGCCGACTTAAATGCCCAGCATGCAAATGATTTAAATTTAAGTGACAGTGTACTATCTACCATTATTGTTAGCTGTTTGCTTTCCATTATAATACTTTTAATCTTTTATTTTTATATTTTCATTTTATATAGTTTCATTCATTAAGTAGAATTATTAATTATTAGGTAAATCACAGTTTTACTTTTTACATTTACAAAATTACGCTTAATTTCAATCATAAACTTAGCTAACAAATATTAAATGAACATCGAATGAATGAAATCGCAGTCAGGCAGTGAATATTGTTTCTCATTTCTCTTTTTATGATTAAGCATTCAAAATGAATATTTCGAATTGATATATAAATAATTAAACCTAAGTTATACAGATTCAATGCATACTTGCTACAGCTGACAGAATAGATTTCATTGCAATAAGAATGAACACAAGTGAATTCAGAATTTCATTGTTGTTTCAAGCTTTTAGTTGAGCAGCCTCCTTACTCTGATGAATTATTCTTATTGATTTTTTATAAATATGGTTTATGCTTGTTATATATCTATATGAGTAATTGATATGTGCATATTTGCACAATAAATATGTATAATTGATACGGTACACCAATTTGCATTTGATAAGTTGTTAATGCATGAATAGTATATAGCTTTGGAAATTTGGAAAGTTTGTCTATCAGTTCAACTCCTATAAGTTTAAACGAAACAATAAATACGAGATACGTTAAAAGAACGATAATCGCTAAAATTCAATTCCTTTAAAGTTTAAACAAACGATTCCGTAAAATCTCTACCGTAAATAAATATTGTCATAGGTCATATAGTTTGGGTTGAGACAGATTCATTTGTCAGGGTAAAAATTCAAGATTGCTAAAAGTGTAAATATTTCCTACAACCTACCGCTAAACTTTGCGTCTTACTCGTCTGTACACTTGATTATAATGATTTCGTATTTTGTTCTACAGCCCTGAAGAAACATGCTTGTTACTTGTTGGGCTAAATGTCGTATCAAAGTACTTTTTAGTCACTATTATTACGATGCGAATTTTGTTTGTCCAGTATTTCCAGTAAAGTCTTGATGAGATACTTATATATCTTGAGAATTTAATTCGATATATTAAATCTATTATACTTGCGTGGATTATTCCGTATTGAATAATTCATTCATTTTTTGATTATAATGGCAATTACTTTAATATTATTTAATTAATCTGGCACTACCAACATCGTCTTACGCCCAATGAGTTCAACCGTACGCAACGCGAGCAATTTAGTATCTGGCAGCGATGTAATAATTCATGTTCTTATTCCATAATATTAATTGCACTAATTGTCTCTTATCAATCGATTGTCTTAAGTCTTAATATGTTCATTATAAGTGTGTGTATTTGTGTATTAAACTTAGTTTTGTAAAGTTTAAACCCATGATTTTTCTCGTGTACATTATGCCTAAAATGTACGTATTTTCTACAAATCTTAAATGTAATAGTCTCAAGGTATAACTAGCTAAAATCGGGGTCAACTAAATGACGCTAAAGGCTATACAAATGAAGAAAAACCTGGTAGCGGTGCTCGAGAACGTGCCATATTGTTTAAAATAATTTGACCACCATTGAGACTTACTACCGCACTACCTTCCGGCTCCGAATCCGTATAACTAGAATAGTTCCGTACAGGCTTCTGCCTCTTCCAGGATTGCCGCAGGGAATCGTTCACGTTGGCGTAGTGATTGACGAAGGAGTGCGGATCGGAGCGGACGCTCTCGTTCTCGCTCTCAGAGGCCTGCAAAAACAATTTAACAATTATTATTGCGCTTCCACTCTTTATGCGAGAAGTACATTAACATTCAACAAAACTGGACAATGTTACTGTAATGTAATAAATGTGCTAAGAGTAATTAATAAGACTCAATTTGTACAATAAAACATGCACTCAAATAAATATTCAGTGCTATATTTTTTGCAGTGTTTTTCTTGTTTTTTGTTGTTCTTCTTTTAAAACCATTTTATCAATATTGCTCTTTTTACGGAATCAATGCTTAAAACAAAACTGTATTATCAGCCAGAATTTAATCATTTAATTTCTATTGATGTTTTAAAATCAAAATCGTTATTCGTTTTTTTATAATTAGTGTTGAATGAACGTAAAGAACGTAATAAAAGAAGCGTTGTTGCGATTATATAATTTGCAAATACCTGTCACAATTTCAATAATAATTTCTTTTTGTTTCACCTGAAAGAATAGAAAACAAAGTTTCCTTTATTGGTACCATTCGTATTGATTGATGAGCAACCAAAAAGAAAACTTTCCAATTGAAATGTCTGTTCAGCAAGTGAACAATTGAAATTTTACTTTACTTTACCAGAAGCAAAAAAGCAAAACGTATTAAGGATTTATGTGTTACCTGGGAGTCGGTGGAACTCATTTCAGAGGGCTTTTCAGTAACACTGCTGTCATCAGGATTTTCATCATATCCCTTCAGACTTTCTTCGTCTGAATGATATGCTACCGATGCAGGCGATGGTCGGGGTGGAGATTTGCCTAGTTGTGGGGGCGGCATTACTGGTTTCCGATGCAACGTACCGCGTTTGCTAATTGTACCAATATTGCTCAAATTTCCACCACCATGCCTTGAACGATATAGCTCCATGGCGAGTTCTTGCCGATCATCGATGGACATTGCCATTGATTCCTCTAGAGTCTTTTGTGCTTCTTCTGAAATTGATTAGCGTCATTAATCGCTGTTTATTGACCCATATATATTACTTACGTTTGTACTTATAACTTTTACTTTTGACACATAGAATTGCAATAACTGTAATAATAATGATAATGGATATTGCAGCAAGCGCAACCATAAACCATGTTTGTCGATAAAATGGCTTATGCTGCAAATACCCGTACTCCAAGTACAGCTTGCTCGGCGTTAATACATATTCATCAGACGTCGCCGGAAAACTAACGCCGTATTTATTGTACGGTATAACTCTAAAGTTGTACGATGTGCTGGGCAATAAGCTCTGATATGAAACGGTAAAGTCTTGAAGTGGTCCATTCGTAGTACGAGTTACAGTCTGCCATCGATTATCGTCCTTTCGCTTGGATTCAATGTAGTAGCCTAAAATGGGTCCTTTGCCTGTTGGTCCATTCAACCAGTGCAGTTCAACGCTCGATAGCGTCTTAATAAGAACTAATTCTTTGGGTGTACTGGGAGATCCTTCTTGTGGACCGGTGGTAACATTGCTCGTGACCGCCGGTCCATAATCAATAGTTTGTGCGCGCACAGTAAATGTATACGTTACTTGCTCTTCAAGTGAGATAACATTTAAATAAGTTGTTGAAACTTTTTGCTTCACTTGTTTACTAAACTCTGGAAAAATACAAACAAACTTGTTTGTTATCAATCTTTTTCTTGCGATACTCTCAAACTTACTTTCGTTCTGCTCCGTAGTCTCGTAGGTGACAATATATCCGATAATGTCACCATTGCGTTTCTTCGGCGGACTCCAGGAGACGCGAAGACTATTCATTGTGATATCGGAAAACTTGAGATCAGTTGGAGGTCCCGGTAGTCCTTGGAATGTCTTGACCGTAATTGGTTTTGATCTTGGTCCGTCACCAGCCGGATTGAAAGCTAATATCTGTATTTTATATTGTGTAAATTTATCGAGGAACACTAAACTATGACTGGTAGCGCTTGCAGGAACAACTTCGATTTCTTCCTCAAGCTTCTTATCAATATCTTGCGGACTATTGGTCACTAAGTAGAAAATTTTATAGCCCAACAACTCGCCGTTTTGCATGGCCTGCTGCGGCGGTTTCCATCGAAGACGCACTTCAGTGGAAGACACTGCATCACCCTCCAATGCTCTTGGTTCTCCAGTCGGTACTGCTTCGCCAACGTATACCGTAACTGGAGGACTAGCTGGTCCTTCGCCTTGTGAATTAAAAGGCACTACAACAATCTCGTAGTTGCGATCCTGTAGTAAATCGCTAAGAACCATTCTTTTTTTCTGTAAGCAAATCATAAACACGATTAAGTCTCATGGCGGTCTTTAACGCAATTTAAATGATATTACATGTATTCCCATGACGTCCTCTTTCGGTGTAGCTTGCAATGCGGTCGGAAAATCTGAGACGGGCTGAAAGATAACACGATAGCCTCCTGTGCTAATATCACCGCTCCAATAAGTTTCCTCAATTGGATCCCAATAGACCTGCACACTCGTCGTCGTAATAGGGACAACTTTAAGGCCGGCGACGCCCTTGCTCGGAGCGGCAGGGTAAGTCCTGACTTCGATAGACTCCAAGCTAAAGCTGCTTGGACCAATATCGTTCGTTGCCTGTATGCGGAATTTGTACGATGAGAACGGCTTAAGATTGCATACAGTGTAAGATGTTAATTGTGGATCAACACGTTCGGGAATGTTTTGCCACTGCCCATTATTCTCCATCTTTTGCACGGTGTAGTATCTTAATGGCGCGAAACCATCGCGGCCAGGCGTCCAGCTGAATGTGATTTGTTTACTCTGTATCTGGCTATGACTAATTTGCGGTCGGGAAGGCGGCTGTGGCGGCTCACGGTTGTTTGTTGTGAAGACCAAGGCGTGCGCGGTCTTGCCCCAACCCAGCCGAGTCTGGGCAGTCACCGAGAAAATATAATATCGCTCCTGCTCTAGTTTGGTCGCGCGAAACGTTCTATCACTAGGCGGAAACTCCTTAGAGTATTTGCTTGTTACATGTGTGTCGTTAATCTGATACGTAACTTTGTACGCAAGAATTTCGCCATTTGGTTCTTCCGGAACGTCCCAAATGATCCGTGCGGATGTAAACGAAACATCTGGGAATGATACGTTTGATGGAGCACCGGGTACGTCTTCAAACGTTTGCACGCGCACAGGGGGTGTGCTCGGCTGCCCATCGCCCAGTCGTGTGTAGGCCAAAACTTGTATATGATACAAGACAAATTTTCTTAATTCGGTTAATGTGGTCGTAAACGTTGCGTTATTCGGTATTAACTTAAACTGCTTCAATGCGCGCGTATCGGCGCCGTAATACACTTTAAAACCTTCAATTTGTCCATTTTGATGTTCCTTAGGGACGTCGCCCCATTTTACAACGATTGTCGTTGAAGAAGTTGCGTTAGCTTCTACGTTAAGTGGGCCAAACGAAGGAACTGTAATACGAAATAGATGACAGTTTCCGTCGAGCAATTTGTTGTATATTTTTTCCGTGTAATAAATGTACACAATAAAAAAGTTTAAATTTACCTGATTCTCGTGTACGCTCCAACGCTTTCGGACTGGATGTGCTGCTTCCAACATCATTGTATGCTTGCATCGTTATTTCATACAAAGCATACTCTTCGAGTTTAGTAATAATATGAGAATTTGCAGTAGGATCTTCGATGGTCTCGGAGAGCGCGCGTCCGCTACCCAATTCAACGAAAGTAATGTTGTAGCCACGAGGATTCCCGTACCATTCCATTTGTTGCAGCGGCTGTAACAGAAAATTACCTCGTTTATTTTTTATTAACGCTGTGAAGGAAGAACATACAATCCATCTAACACGCAGATCCGTTGCGCTCATTGCCCGTACGGTAACGTTCTTCGGTGGGTGTGATGGTGGCGCTTGAATTGTTTGAAATTCTTTGGTGGGTTCGCTCGGCGCGCTCGCTCCAACCACATTATTTGCAATCAATCGCAATTTGTAGTTTGTAAAGGGCGTGAGGTTCGTTACGGTGATTGTAGTCGCGTCTGGATCTGTTTTCTGAAATACGGGAAACCATGTTGCGTTGCGCGCCGTTTGTGCTTCAACTGTCCATTTCGTAATAGACGAATTGCCATCGAAACCAGGTGTGAATTGCAAAACAACAGAGAACGCTTCGATATTGCTCAAAGCGAGCTTCGATGGCGGACTTGGCAAAACGGGCTCGACACCCGATTGAATAATTGCAATTTTCGGAGCGCCCGGTCCTTTTTGCGTCCATGCAGTCACCTCAAATTTGTAATGCGTTGTCGCTTGCAGCTGATCGATCTTTAAACTTGTTGTATTCGCCGACAAGTTGCGGTATTTCATAGTTTCCGGCTCATCTTTCACTTGGTACTTGATTTGATAACCGGTCAAAAATCCATTGATATTCTTCGGCGGCGCCCACAAAACTTTTACCGCGCGATCGCTTACTTCGTCAAATTGCAGATTTGATATTTCATCGGGCACATCCTCGAGCGTTTTAACGTACACGAATTCTGACATTTCCCCGTCACCCGGATCCGTGAAACACAATACGGTAATGTTATACTCTTCGAATTTATTCAATCCATTCATAACCGCCATTTGTTTCGCCAATGGATCTAATAAATTCGGATGCACAGTTATAGTTTTCGCTTCCACATTCGTATAGCCCGACTCGTCCCATTTCCACGCTTGTATCTTGTATCCCTGATTAATGCCATTGATCTTTTGCGGATCCGGTGGTTTCCACCATATTTCCACTGCGGTGGAATTTATTGCGTCCACTTTTTCTATAACTGGCGGTGCTTCCGGAACACCTTCCTTCGTCTTGATTTTCGCGCCGTCCGTGTATCTTCCGACGCCCTTGTTATTATAGGCTGCGATTTGAACGACGTAGTCCTTCCAGGTGATAAGATCCTGAATGAGGAAATTCCGTTGCGCTTCGTTCGTAATGTTGCGCGTGATCCACGGTGATTTATTGTACCCAAAGAGCCGATAACGTATAATATAGCCCAAGATTTGACCGTTGCGATGTTCCTCTAAGGGCGGCTGCCACTGGGTTATAATTTCTGATGAGCTGCGTGCCGATCCGACAAATCCAACAGGTGGGCCAGAAGGCGCTATAAATCATATGTAATTTTTGAATCTCACTGTTGCTCTGATTGATAAAGAACAGTCAGTTACTGAATTACATGCGATTTCGAAAAATGCCCAAAATTGCATGCCAAGTGCAAATTTTGTTGCTTCATATTCATAGTACATACATAATTTGCACACAAAAAGAAGATAAACATACGTAATGAAAGTATGTCCTATAACAACTACACGATTGGACCATCATTCAAAAAGGTTATAAAAATTGTTTAAAGGGCAAACCTGTTTTGTTAAAATTCTTTAAGTATCCTGCAATGTAGCAGTAGATAAAAGTATAAAAATGTTGTAGTACTATAAATCATACATTTTTCGGCTTCGCATGCATATTATTGAAATAGTTTAGTTGAGTTAAAAATGGGGGGTAAGAGGGGTATGTTTTCATCACTAGAATACAAAATAGTCCTGAGAGTATCAATAAATGTATAAATTTACCTTCTTGCGGTAGCATGACCTCGTTGCTTGGCTCGGATGGACTGCCTTCGCCCACTGAATTCACCGCCGATACGCGGAACTGATAAGCCGCTGCCGCCTTTAAATTTGTTAGGAGTATCCATCGCTGGCTGCCAGACACGTTGCTTATTTCCGTAGCCCAGTTCAGGAGCGGATCCGGAATGGGACCTACAATTGGAGGCACTTATTTGAAGAGCTATAAAACACTGCCGGATCGAAATATCGGACTGGTTGCGAAAACATTTTGTGAAAATGATGAGCATGCTTAATAAATAAATGTCATAAATAATATTCCCCAAGTAATGATAAACTAATGTCCAAAAAATAATTCTAATACCCCCTAAATAATACATACACATATCAAGTAAATAAACCACATATGTGTACATAGATTATTTACAATAATAACGGAACCATAGTGCGCGATGAATAATTGTGCTAAACGAACCCTTTTGCCATCAAAATAAATTTTTGTTACCAGCGCATTATTTACAACATTTACATGCTCATGCCATTGTGAAACTTGTTCAGTACTTACCCAACTCGGGCACCTCACGCTTCTGTATAATGTATTGCTTAATTGGACTATTTCCATCGAAACCCGGAGTCCACGAGACGTTAACGGCACGAGTCATACCGCGATCGACGCGCACGGCTTTCACATTCAGGGGAGCGAAAGGCAACTCGATGACGGATAGCTTCGCCGTGCGCGTCTCATTACCACCTGGTGAACGCACCGAGCACGAATACTGCCCCACGTCTGCGGCGCGCACTTGCTGGATTTCGAGCGTGCCGTCCGTGTGGATATTGATGCGCGTACTGGTCGTAGGATTTATAATTCTGCGAAATATTTGCATTTCTGGGTTGTAACTCCAACGCCAAACCTAAATGAATATGTAAATACACTCACTGTTTGTTGTGATACCAATCTAATTGATAGGGCACCGATGGATCAGAAGATACTTTGCATTGGAGTGTTGCAGTATGTCCTAATAGCACGCGAGTTTCTGCAGGCGGCTGAATAATTTGGGTACGCACTGAAATTACAAGTAACAATTTCATGGTTTAATCGCAATCAATTAATCTGCAATCAACTGGAAGAGAACGAGATACATGTGTGATGTGAAAAGTAAGAAGAAGAAGATGTTGTGATTATTATTATGGTTCGATAAGAAGCAGAGAGTGGCGAGTATTAGTGTGGTATGAATGTTTTGTTTCGACAAGAGAGCATTACACACACGACACACACAGTGTGCTGATTAATTACATACCTAGGACGCTAATATAGGCCGAACCTGAGACTTGACCAGCGTCGTTTACCCTCAAGCAAGTGTACAAACCGGCGTCCGATTCACGCACGGCGGCGATAAGCAAGTCGCCGTTCTCGAGCACTTGGACGCGACCGGACAATTCCAGTTCGCTCTCTGAAATTAGTGATTAGTGGCAAATCAAAAACCAAAACTCAAAACAAAAACACAACAGCAGCTGCAGTTTGTCATGCACTATTAATATTTGGGATGCGGCTAGCTGCAAACGTAATTGCTGCATACTTGTTGATTGATTAATTAGGCACTTGATCAAAAATTCATCAGAGTAATTATCCAAGCTACGTACGATTATAACTCCATGAAACGGTTGGTGTTGGTGCTCCAATCGCCTGACAACTAATTGTCGCATCTTTACCATCGAGCAGGGTCATGTTTTGCGGTCCCACTTCCATTATTGGCACAGAGGCTATAATAAATCCATATTAGATTATTGATGCGACCGTGGAATTAGTGCAAACTGCGCACATGCATGGAATCTATGCTAAAATATGAAGAGTAATCATGCTTTGTTGAATGTAAATGATTAACTTTAGAGTTTTGCAATTTTAACGAACGTGCTCTCAGTATTACTGCATTATTAAGTGGAAAGCGCATGAATAATTCGTTCGTGTGCATCGAATGAAAAATCCGTGCGCATGCGCATTGTAAAAATTGCAAAACATGTAAAGTGTTTTCGGTGCATTGATTGACAACAAGTGCTGCAATTAAAATAAATGGCAAATCAATTTGTTACGCAAAAGTATTCAAATCAACCCAAAACAATAAACAAACGCATGTTCAATCTCTAGGTGCGTGTTGATTAAAAATCATCAAATTGCT
>JARJDV010000400.1:0-10235 GCA_030264675.1 Anaulacaspis nigra | reverse complement strand
GATGCGAGCAAGAGTTGAGATACGAGGAATCTCACACTCGTCCAAAACACCTATATAAATAATACTGTAAAATAATTAGTTTTTTCTTATTTCGTCATTATTATGTATTAATCGAAATCAAAGTTAATCAAAAACAGGAAGTTGGAACGGATGAAAATCATTTCGATTAATTTCATTGGGGAAAATCGTTTTGAGATACGAGCGATTTGAAATACGAGCAAAGTTTCCGGACGAATAAAACTCTTGAGGTTCCACTGTACATTGCTAAGTATGGCAATTAACATGGATTTAGCACTTGTGTAATTGATTTATTGTTTTATAATAGTTGCAGATGGATGAGTTCTTGAGTTCAATGCTTGACGTCGGCGTTCATCCAATCGGAAAAAGTTGCTGCTACTTTAAACTCGAAGAATTTTTTCGTGCACCTCGTCTTAAACGAGAGGAGGAAAAAAGCGGGTGAAGAGAGAGAGAAAGAGAGATGAAAAAATCGCCAAATAAAAGTTTTACGTGGAGGAAGGAGCTAAAGTTTGACGTCGTCGCAATGCAAGGAAGAAGTTAAGTAATTAAACGAGTTTTGTATCGGTTAAATAGTGAAAAATAGCCTCGGGTGCAGTTTGTGTTGTTTTTCTTCCTCAACTGCACTGCGGCTATTATTTATTTTTAATTGTTTTTGTTCGTCGAAATTCGCCTCCGATTTTATTTATTGACACACAAAAAATTAACTTAATTGAATTCTGAGTTACTATTGTATCGCGAATTTTAAAATATGAATTGGAAATGCAAAAATACGCACGCAGAGAGAGGCGCAATCAATAATTGACGAAATAAAAATACGAATGATGAAAGTTTAACGCGTTTGCTTATCGGCTAAATAAAACGAATCGAATTTGCAATTTGCATGACAATTATCAAAACGCCAGTTTACTATTTGTCAATTTAAATGCGTGCGGCGCGCGTATATCTAAAAATCCGTGCAGTCAGAGCAAATATAAATAAATTTATTGCATTTTTGCACTGCACTTTATGCTCGAATAAAATTATTTTACGATTGACGAATTGCAATTTCGAGAGATTTTGTGCATAACTCTTGATAAAAGTGCAGTGCTACGAGGTGAATCTATGATTTATTATAAATAAAATGATATACAATCTGATAACCACTGGGTTTATGTAGATTTCAGTTAATTTCGTCACAAATGTTAAAGTTTCATTATCAGTAATGTGCAAATATTTCTAGTTTTAAGTGAATAGCAATATTAAATCTATTTATGCATAAATTATTAAAAATCCGAAGATTTTTTATAGTATTTCAATGCTTAGAGAGGAATTGACAATAAATTTTTAGTTTCGAGAAATAATTTATTCTTATGATTGCTTATTTAGTTACAATTTTGGATTTAATCAAATATTTAATTAATTTAAACAAAATCTATAGTTAGGAATAATGTATACAAATTTATTTTAAATTATTAAATCAAAATTTACTTAAGATATTATTCGTAGTCATTGAAATGACCATATAGATTCGATGCTTAATTTTTTTTGTCTTTCGACTGGTATTAGTTTAATTTTGGCAAAATTTAGCACGGCCCAAAAATATATAATTTTAAAAATTAAACCGAAAAAAAAGACGGAGATTTTTAACACCACAAAATATATTTGAATTTTATTCAAATTTAAAAATTTGCTATATCCTTATATTCTAGATTAACTCTCTTTCTTAAATGTACATTTAGTTCCTGTGGGATATTCTAATAAGTTTGTGTAATCACTCAACAAAGTAAACTAAGTTTTCAGTCTAAATTCCTTTGAAAGCATTTTCTCACTTTGACACTTAATTGCAGCCAAACTAATTAACATATTAATATAAATTTTACTACTCTGAGAGATTTACCTAATCCTTTATCAATTCAAGGAAAAAAAATCAAAAATATGAATTCTAAATTTCACTAAATTTGTGAAAATCGGAATTACATCTTACCAAACATATAATTTTCAAATACAAAAAACAAACAGCTTAATTACAAAATACCCATTAAAACCACTAATTTTCTTCTTTCTTAAAACAAGAAAAGAAACAGGAAAGCATGAGTAATATAACTTTAAAGCTAACCCATCGAGAGTTTGTCTTCTGAATAACTTTTATGTACATTGATGTCAGCTAAACTAAAACAAAGCATCTGTCATTAATACATATTTGTTTAGATAAAATATCATTAAAACCCAAGACACGTATTTTGTTTTATTTACTAAAATATCCTACTATTACTTTCTACTTTCCACTAGTTACCCGATTATATCATAAAATGTATGATTATTTAAACATATTTAATAATTAGAAGGCATCGCATGTTCCTCTTTGAATTTTTCACGAAAGTAACGATGCGTCGTAACGACTTTCCGCATTTTCTGCTGTGCAATCAGTAATTAAACGCAGCTATATCCAGTCAATCCAAATGCACGAACGCTGCGGGCGCTTCTTCAGCCGCGTGCGCCCGCTAAATGCATGAATGGCGGAGAAAAACGACGCAATTACTCCAAGTGTGTGTGAGCTTCCCGTACATTCCGGTGCTCGCAAACAGCGACAAGTCATCTCGTTGCGGGCGCTGCTGCGTGCACTGCAGTGAAAATATTGACACAGCGATTTAAATTCCCGATATCGCGTCGATTTCAGCGATTTCCGAATAGCTCTCGTCTCTGTAGCTATTTTTTTTCACACGTCGTCCTTTTTGTATCCTTTCCTCCCTCGCGCTACACATGCGCAAATATAAAGAGTACTGCCGTGCGCCATCGGGCGATTTATATTTACTCGTTTCCGCACTCTTTTTGCGCCCTCCACAGCACACATGCGGATTCTTCTTGTTCGCCTTCTTGCTTTTTGCTGCAAACCCCTCAACGAAACAATTCTCCGTTACGAGAAAGAGAGGCGAAGAAGAAGTCATTGCGTATGTTCCTTCCTCGAATTTATTTCGTACTTCGCTTCGTCGAAAACCTTTGGCGCTCGAAAAAAGAAGCTCGTGAAGCCATTCGTAGCAATCGTGGCACTCATCGCAGTCGCCACTTATTCGCGCGCCAAATTGATATTATAGTGCAAATTGAAACTAAGGACGAAGGCCAAAACTTTTCAGCGTGCTTTTATCGTTCTGTGAAGTCCTCGGAGGACAGCGCAAATAACTTGGATTCCTTCACACTCGTCCCCTTCACTTGCTCGGCGCAAATAAGACAAGCATGTTGAAAAGTTTACACACTCCTACTACAAACATCAGAAGTCAATTATACCATATGAAATAATTTAATTTCTACGAAAACTCTTCGTATTTGACTTTTTCGTAAGTAGTTCAATGCGAATTACAGTGCACACTGTCCAAAATGCCTATTTTTTTCTCAAATCGTTATATATAAAAAACTATCCCACCAATTGTCAAAATTCAAATTTTGTTATGCCCAGTATTTCATAATCTATAAATTTATTTAAATAACTAAAATTCATTTCATTTCATTTTAACATAATTATATATTAATTGAAATCTGAACTAATCAAAAACATGTATACCTACAATAGAACCATTTTATTCAACGGTTGGGTCCTCGTAAATACGAGTTTTAGGTTACAAAGTAAACCTCTCTGCATTACTTGTTTCGCTGCACAGAGGACAACATAAGTATCCAGGTAAGCAACGCGTTGTAATTGAAAGGCGAGCTTGGAAGTCGCAAGAATCGCCCGAGAATTAGTGAAAAATGCTCGATTTTTCAATTTCAAATTGAAATTACACNCTCATTTCACCACAACGTAGCTTACATAAACAACAAGTTAACTTTAAAAAAAAAGTTTTGAAGAAAACTAAATATTTTAAATTGCAAATATCTTATAAAAATATGACAAGTACTTCAAATTTTAAAATAACATGATATTCTATGTTAATTGAACTTTCGATACAAGTATGTACTTTTCTTGTATGATAATTTTAAGATGACTAAATTAATTGCCAAAGTTCAGTAATATTTTGACGTTCTTTTCGAGGCGAAAATTGTTCAATTTTGACTTTAAATTCCGGCAAAACTAATAGTCTTATCGGAATCATTCTTTTTGATTCATATAACACAACTAATAATCTATCAATTGCCAAAAAAAAATCAAAAATATGTGTTTCAAATTTAACGACAGTGAACATTCCTGGTCCACTGTGCACTGGTCCAAGAAGGGAGATTGTCAGCAAATTAAATTATGAATTTTCCAATTACACTAAAGCCCGTCATTTCATTGTTCATTAATCATACGCATTTAATATAACATTAATATTTTCTTTTAAAAAAAGAATTTAAATTTCAACAGATGCGCCTTCGTGAATGATCGATTATTAAGTTCTTAAACACATCTACATTAAGGCGCATTTTTGCATAGCATGCACCGTATTGAAATCGAAATGAACTAAACTTTTTGTTCTTAATGTTCCACACAACATAATATATTTTCTTCTCTTCGTTTTAAATTGTTTTATTATCACAAAATAACAATAAATACTGAATAACTGTCGAAATATAAACAAATCACAATAAACAGTAATATTTAAAAGAAACGACGGCAATTACAAACCCCATAAACACATTTCCCACCGTTATATCCTCTTCCTTTAGCAATACAATAACTCGCGCAAGCAGAATGATTGGGTCCAGCAAAACGCTCCGTCGAATCGCACGCATCTCGGCGAACTCGAATTTTAGCAAACTCTAAAATAATTTCAGCTATAAATAACAATAATCAATAACATTATTTCCACATTTACCTTCTTGCACAAAATCCCCATCATCGAAAGCAACTGGACTCGCAAATGCGCTAGCAATCATTGCAATCGCAAGAAATACAATTACGAATTTCATATTTACTTTGCTTGTTACTCGGACAATTGTTGTTCAATAACTGGAAATAATTAATTTTAGTTCTCCTTTATATTTACATCAACGTTCTGATGAACTTGCATATTGTAATTCCCAATTCCCAATCCTTAATCTTTAAGTTTTTGTTTATAAACAACACAGATATGATTCATTAACAACGAGTAGAGTATTAAGTAAAATCTTGTAAAACTTGACTACAATGTACACGTATGTTTATTAAAATTTAATACGAAAATCAATACATTTCAATCAATCAAAAATACTTCCATCAGTAAAGTTTCGAATACGTGTTGCTATTTTCCACCTGGCTGATGCGTTATTGCGTTTTGGCACGCAACACACTCCATAAATCCGTGCTATTCAATTGCCACAAAAACAGACGAACGTGCCGCGCGCATCGACAATTCCAATCGAACAAAATCTAACGCAAAACAACAATATGCAAAACTATAATTGAACGCGCATGATAATTTCCGCTCCGACGTTTGCAACATCGGCGAAAAGTGAAATTGAAAATGTTGTATCAATAAACAATTATCAATTTCACATTATCGAATTTTATTACACGCGACTTGCGTTTTCATCCCGGCCCGCGCGCCATCCCCCAATGGATCATGCAACTTTTTAATTTCGTAGAGTTCAATTATTTAGAGAGCAAAATATCCCCATCAAAACACAAACGCAACGCGTTGTAGACTTCCCATTTTACACGCAGCACATTTTTTGTTTTGCCCGTTGGGGTTACAGAACTAAAAATTAAAACTTAATTAGTGCTCGGGGATTTGCGGGTGAGTAATTCGTTGGCCGTGCAAGTTCTCCTGCGCAGATAGGCGGCGTTTTAATGAATATCACAGTGAGTCGTTGTCCCATCGGAACACACAGTGCCGCGGAAAATCCAAATAGACAGATAAGCAAGAGGGCAAAAAGGTTATCGACCCAACAATTACACATATACGAACGCATGCGACGTCCATTTTCAAGTTGCACACAAACCGGAACCTAATTAATAATGAAATATCAACAAATAAATATTGACATGCCGTCTGCATCTTGAGCCAAGTGAGCAAATATGTACATTGCTGGTGCCCCTTCATTCTTTCCTTGTGCTTTTATGAAATAACACACTGCGTGCGCAAAAAATGTGCAGATTTTAAAATTGCTCGCTGTATTTACTTTGGCGCACGAGGCAAATTGAAAGACTTTTGATTGCATTATTGATCGTGCGCATTTTATTTTGCAGCGCGCCGCGGCTATAGCTTTTCCACACAATGCAATTAAAGCCTAACCACCTGTTAAAACCAACAATTTATTTAGCGTTCAGCATTTCTGCCGTCTTTAGTGCTGTTCACCTTTCGAACGCTGCAATTATAGCACGCCTGAATAAGCATGTTGCACTCTTCAGCTTAAGTGCTCTTTGATGTGGAACTCGCAAATGCTTCATGAAGCACGCAATATTTACATGAAAAACCCTCTGTTCGGAAAAAAAAATTATAACCAATGGTAGAAATAGTGGAAGACTAAATGCAATATAATCAGGGGATTACTAAGATTTAGTTTGAAATAATTGAGGTTAAGTGAAAAATATCATTTAAGTACAGGCATATAATATATTTAGATGGAACAAGCTTTGCGTAGTGTTTGTGTCTCGGGGTAGCTACGGTCGTTTGTTCTACGAAGTTGCGGAAATAAACGAACGCAATACGAAGTATATAGTGTCTGCTTACCCGATCATCTACGAATGTTGTCGCGATGACCAAGTCTTAACATGAAGAGGTTTAGAGAGAAATATGATTCATGTATTGGTATATAATATATCTAGATGGAACAACCTGTGCTCGTTGTTTGGGTCTCGGCGTAACTACGTTCGTTTGTTCTACGGAGTAGCGGAAATAGACGAATGCTATACGAAGCATGCATTGGCGGCTTACCCGATCATCTACGAATGTTGTCGCAATGCAAGCCTTAACATGAATATGTTACGAGAAAAATATGATTCATGTATAGGCATATAATATATTTTGTCGGAACATGCTATACTCTTTGTTTGGGTCACCACGTAGCTACATTTGTCTCTTTTGAGACAAAACATTTGACTGAACACCCGATCACCTACGAATGTTAGCGTATGCTTATACCAATTGACAGGCGCGCTATACCTAAAGATGATATATCTATCAGATTCCAAAGGAATTACATTAAGAGTAACGATCACCTCTAAATTTTTGAATATTTATATTCCGATTTCGCTATTACTGAAAATGTTTATAAGAAAATAAAATACTTCAATTATTTCGGATTATATATATGTCATTTATTAATCATTAATTAGATAATTGTAAATTAACCACGCTTCTTAACCATCTTCATGACATCCATAACTACAGTTTTAAGAACGCAAGTCATCTTCTGCGAAACAGCCTGACACTTGTCGGTTGACTTTGACGGACATTTCTTCATAGCACCATCAACATTGATCTTAAACTGAGTCAAAGTATCCTTCAGAGCCGGATTAACAACCAAGTTATTCTTATCGTCAACCATCTCCATTTTTTCAGCCAAGCAGCGCAGGAAACAAGCATATTTCTTATCGGTGGCGATCTTCAACAGTGTAGTCAATCCAAATTTGTTCAAATCAATCGTGGTTTTTGTCTCGGTGAGGCAAGTCTGCAAGGTAGAACCGGCAACAGTGACTGTCTCTTTAACCACACAGCTTCCCAATTTCAGCGCACGTTCGCACGGTTCGGTCTTCTTGAGTGGTTCATAACACGCCTTCAATGGTGCCTGAAGAGGTGTGGGTAAAAGCTTGTAATCGATTGATCCATCTTCCGAAATCAGCTTGGCTTTCGAGATAACACAATTGGGAATACAACGTGTTTTCGGATTTTGCTTGAAATTCTGTAAATCGCTCTTTTGCAGTTTTTTAATTCCAGCTTCCTTTAAACAATCCTTGAATGGATCACTCTGGGCCTGTAACAAAAACAATTAAAACACACAAATTAATCAACAATTAATTAAGTCTACTTACTGCGAATGCAGTGCATAGAAAAGTAACGAAAATAATGGAAGAATACATCTTGTTTGGTGAGCACAACTCAAGTGATGATTTTCACAAAAACCGCCTGCTTTTTATAGCAAAAAAATTGTTATTAACATTTAAAAACAAATTAGTGATATTATTGAAAATGATCAATTTATCACAATGCAACATAATAAATTATCATATTTTGTAGTAAATTTGTTATTTAATTCAAAATGAAATTGTTATTATTGTGTGATTTCATGTTATAAACAATTATCGAATATCCTTGATTACATAATGGATTTCACGCGCTTTACATTTTTAATGGAAAATTTATTAAAAGTGGAAGAATTTAACGTCTTGAGGACAAATGAGGAAAATATCATGGCAAAGAATTCGATGTGACATCTCATTAAAACGCACGATTCAATCGCATGAGACGCGAAAAGCTGAAAAATAAATGAGAACAGACTCCATCAGCGCCCGAATGAGCTGCACGTCAGATGACACAATTTCACAGGAAATCTCTTCGGAGAACTGCGCGATAAATGTATTTCGTAGGACTTGAACGAAATAACAGCACAGCAGATAGCGTCAAGCCATTTCACCTTTGAATGGGCTTTAATCAATGATGTGTTTCTCGTACACGTTGCACATCCAGCCAACACTTGCATTCAGCTGCTGCTCACTCAGTGTTTAATCCCATTAATAGATTACCAGCTTAAAAATAGAAATCTGAAAATTGCCAGTTGCAATATGCAAATTTTTCTAGTTCACATTGCGAATCTTCGTCTGCTTTCATGTAGTGCGAGTTCAATTATCAAGTTCATTCGGAAGTTCGCAGTTATTTCATTATTTAAATTAGAAGATTCCCTCGTTTTGAGTTTAGCATATCAAAAATGTGCGCGCGTCTGCATTCGTGCCAAGGCAGGGGCGAAGGAAGCAGTTTTCCCAGTTTTCCCAGCAGCGTACGCACCAAGTAGGCGCGAAATCACAAGGGAGCCAATTACAACTTCACAATTGTACTACAGGGGCTGTTTGCCCATTTTACACCAATTAATAAATATTAACGTCGTTGCTAAACTAATGACAGTGACGGCTTCATTATTTATTCATTGGTTTATTATTCGATTTGTGGTTATGCTCCAGGGCATTTTCATTTTTTGCAGAGGGTAAGTTATAGTCATCATGCAAAGTAACACGTTCGAAAATAATTACTATCATGAGACCGTTAAAACATATACTTTCGTGAGATTACAATGTTTATAAGAATGATTGCCTTGATGTATTATTAGGAGATATCTATCAGTATCAAGGGTGGTTATAGATAACTTAACCACTTTGAGGAATAATTAATTATTGTATCGATTCGGTATGCAATTTAAATTAATAGTTTTAGATCGATAAACCATTTATCAAAGATCACGAATGGAGATATTTTACTCTCTAATGACGAGGGGAATTATTCTATATTAATCAAGAGGAACATTCAAGTTGATATTTATGGTTAAGAATTTATAGAACTCGAATATGTCAAAATATTGAATTCTTTATGAAAGAATAGTTTAAATTTATGTTAAATTCAGATGATTCATGCACAATGCAGTAAAATGAAATTGAAAAACTAACACTCTTTCTCAGAAGTTCCTCTAGTAAAAGTGTCAGAACCGAATATAATTAGCAACATTTTTGGTTGCTCAAAAATTACTCAAAATTTCATGTTCAAACCGTCATAACTTTTGATTGGGAGCGGTTGAGCGAGAACAGATTTAGCAGCCTTGATTCTTCATTAAATTATCTATCTTCCTGTGGTAATAGCTCCTGGAACAACCTGCTCGTTGTTGTGTTCACTGCCGATAAATTTCAAACGCATATTATTCAAAAAAAATTTTGGCAATCCATAGAGTATTAGTTGTAGTATACGAATCAAAAAGAATAATTCCAATAAGACTGTTAGTTTTACCGTAATTTAATGTCAAAGTTGAACAATTTTCGTATCGAAAAGAACGTCAAAATATTACTGAACTTTGGAAATTAATTTAGTCATCTTAAAATTATCATATAACTGAAGTACATACATGTATAGAAAGTTCAATTAACCTAGAATATCATATTATTTTAAAATTTGAAGTACTATGTATATTTTTATGAGATATTTGCAATTTAAAATATTTAGTTTTTTTCAAAATTTTGTTTTTAAAAAGTTAACTTTTGGTTTATGTGTGCTACGTTGTGCCGAAATAAGACCTATACCATGAGAAAGATAAATTAATTACGCATCGTGCCACATTGGTCCGATTGACCGGAACTGACCGCGTCC
>JARJDV010000390.1:0-27886 GCA_030264675.1 Anaulacaspis nigra | reverse complement strand
CAGCTTTATACAGGGTGGACCAAGATAAACGGGACATAGCAAACTTGAAACGGCCATAAATGTCACTTAGATGATGTATCGTTCCATTCATACCCTTTCTTGCGGTCGCCAGCGAGTGCGCAAGTACACAGCGCTCATAATGTATTAGTGTGTCTGGCTAGCCAGGCCAGGTATACGCAGCGCGCTCGCTGCCGACCACAAGAAAGAGTATGAATGGAACGATACATCGTCTAGCTGACATTGATGGCCGTTTCAAGTTTCCTATGTCCCGTTTATCTTGGTCCATCCTGTATATTAGTATAGCTAAGCTTAACCGTACACTAGTGGCGTGCTGGCGTATGCATAGGCCGGGGTACGCTTTTGCTTCCAGCATAGGCACACGACAACGTAAGCAAGTGCCAATAACAAGCCGTTAACGGTGGATTCGAACTGAAGGCGCGCACGTACGCAACGCTCATAATGCATTAGGGTGTGTGGCTAACCAGCACCGGTATACCCAGCGCGCTCGCTGGCGACCGCAGGAAAAGCTGGAACGATACATCATCTTGAATGGAACGATCCATCATCTTGCTAACTTTTATGGCCGTTTCAAGTTTAAAATGCCCCGTTTATCTTGGTCCACCCTGTTGTTTTCTCCAGCCTATCATGTGTGGAAGATTACATTCGAATGGAATTCGGAATGGAAATTAATGTTCTTTAGAATATCTAATGTCTCGTTTCATATTCAGCAATTCGATAATAGGTTCCTTCAATATTATATTCGGAGCAATCTACATTCAAGTTTCGAAGGACGAGGTGGAATACTGTTACTTTCAGATTTATCTAAGCATATCCAATTGAAAACATTTAATATATGTTTATTGAACAAAAATATATTTTCATTGTAGGTGCTATTTATAAACTCTTTATTTGTTCAATTTCCTTGAACTAGGTTAATAATTATTTATTCGAATAATTTTGTCTTACTGCAAAAAGAAACTGAAAGTTACAAGTATAACAGCTAATATACTACGATAAATTGAATACTGCGGATTTTCGCTTGCGTTGCATGCATTTTGATGTTCTATTACGTCTAAACCATTTATACTTGTAGTCGGTAGAGCACAGTGATCTTCATTTGTAATCTCCTTGGGAATATCTAGAGCAAGTAAAGAATCTTTGAATCCTAGTATGCTTTCCGGAATGGAATCAAAAGTTGGAGACCCCTTCAGGCTTATGTATTCTAATTTTACGTTCTTGCAACTGTTGACCAGCTTACTTAAATTAGAATTAAATTCAAGTTTCAAGACGGTCAAATTGGTATTGTGACAAACATTTTCGAAATCAAAAACTTCCAAATTTGTGTTACGCAAATACAATTCCGACATGTTGAATATGGCCAACTTATCCAAAATATTTTGACCGTTATTGAATTGACAGCCATTTATTTCGAACAATTTAATTCTTGGTGGATTGTATAGTGATGCGATGAATACGTTTTCATTTAAGAATGTATCACCAGTGACATTGAGGATTTTGTGGTCAGTGTTTCCAGATGATTGCGGTTTTCCTTCACAATCCAATGTAATGGTATTTCCATCGACTATGCTATAAATTTGTTTTAAAATTCGTAATATTCTAATAAATACCAAATAATGAAACTTACCTGACTACGCCCCATAACAATATACATAGTAACAATTGCATTGTAATGCTCAGGGAATGTTTCATCCGAATGTGTTTCATCCACTGCTGATATTAATTTTCTGGTAATAGAATATACATACATAGATTTTAACGTTATGTAGGATTTGGACTTATGTAAGGTTCATTGAGATTAATTAATCTAATCTAATAAATTAAGTCATTTAATTTATATGATTCAGGTAAAAGCTCAATGAGTCATTGTTTTTTTTTGAGCTTTATACGTATTAAAAACGTTGAATAGTTATAAAATTTTTATTTGAACTTTCTTAAACTAGCTTAATAATTATTTATTCGAATTATTTTTTCTTGCTGCAAAAAGAATGAATCACATTTTTTTCTGCGTTGAGTTGCAAAAAATTGCAGAGGATCCCAAAGAGGGAAATATACCAAATAGATTTAGTGTTTGTGGGTCTTTTCGTGGTCCTCAACGAAGGTCTTAACCTTGGATTCCACTTGTTTGCCCAACTCAATGAATTGGCTGAGGAAGTCCTTGGAGTACTTTTGGATGTTGTCTTGAGTTTCTTGTACCTTGGGGTCCTTGACTAATTGGTTGAGTTGGTCGGCAGCAGTCTTGAACGCCTTGTTGAAGGTCTGTTGCAATTCGCTAGCCTTAGCTTGTACGTCGGGGCTGAGAGATTTGTTCAAGTCGGCGGCGGTTTGGGAGAGCTTAGCTTCGACTTTGCTGAACGTGTCCTTCACTTCTCCTTCGTGAGCCTTACCCTATGAACGTAGTAAACGCTTAATAACATCATAACATCTTTTTATTCATTTAAGTACACCTTTATAATATTCTATATACGTTAAATCTAAATCTAATTGCGGTTAACATTTGTAAGTTTGTAAGCGGTTCGAATTATTGTTTGGTAGTTGGTCCACTTACTTCTTCCTTGACCTTAGCGATGAAATGTTGGAGGTTCTCAATGAGTTTGGTGGAGTGATCCTTAAGAGTTTCTCCAATCTTGGTGGTGTCAACGTCGCTGATGCCCAAGTTGTCGGATACTTGCTTGGCCAACTTTTGTGCATTGTCAGCTAATTCTTGCAGGGAGTCACCACCTGCGGCTGGTGCATCTGGACGTGGTTTTGGCTTGGCAAGGCAGCCCTGTGAGTTAAAAAAAATCATGCGTTAGACTAATGTTGACCCAGTGAACCAAAGTTTTATGGCTCTTTACTTCAAGGCCGTATGATGACTTTGATAAGGCGTATACGATTTATTCGTGCTTGCAATTTTTGCAGTTTGATATCAAAGCTCAGCAAATTAGTTTGTTTTGCACTGTTTGCGCAACCTCTTGACCTTGACTTCAAATGAATGACGTCTTTTGCAATAGGTATTGAGGAAAGTAGTAGTAATTTTTTATTATTACTTTGTATAGTTAATTCGGAGCTAGTAGAATGATCAGGAAATGCTTGTTTGTATCCTACCACAATTTACGCTTTTATCGTTAGGGCAACTTTTGAACGTAATTTAATAATTGTTGAATGAACTTACTTGGACGACCAGAAGGGCGAGAATGGCAACGACGAATTTCATTTTGTTGGGTTTGTGATTCGAAGACGAAGTAGAAAGTAGCAAGAAGACTGATGATGTGCAACTGACGGTGTTCAAGATTTGCGCGAGCTTTTATATGTTACAGGAGCGCCCTTTAGACTCGTCGCGTCTCGCTTCATCCTTTTTCTATCGCTTCAACACGAACGCATGAAGCTTACGACTCAGTTTTCAGTTTTGCTGCTGTTTATACACTTGGATGCGATTGCTTTCCTAGTAAAATTAGTTTCTAATAAATTTGCACTATTTCCAACGTATTAGTTTATTATACTAACGACATAATATTGCGTTCCACTAACTTCATGTCCGCGATTTCGAGTGCGATCGCATAATGTTGTTGATTGATGCAAAGAATAACAATAAAGTTGTTTGGCTCCTAACATTCTTGCAAGGAGATTTATTGTTGCGTTGCTTAATTTAAACGTGACAACAATGAATAAATTGCTATTGATGCTAATGCAATGATTTTAGCGTGCGCTACTACTAGCAAATACAAGAAATTGTGCTTCAATCTTAAATTCCTCAAAAAAATCTATAATCAAATATTGTTGAATCGTTCGGTTAATGAGTGTGTACATATTAGCATAGTAGGATGTCAATGTCGTTATTTAGAAATGATGGGTTTTGCTTTGTGGCGGACAAATTTATAAGAAGAACAAACAAAACTTATTTAAATAACTAGTAACACTGTCTATTTATAACTTATTAGTTAGTTTTCGTTATGATATGATTTGGCTCTTCTTTAAACAATGGTCGCTATTAATATTCGTCTGCTAATAATACGTGCTTGTCATTTTAAAGCAGAAAATCGTTGGAAAATTTTTTGAAACAGCTGTTGTTTGTAAACAAAGGCTCGTATTCTCTCTTGATACAGGATGCTCAGGTGCATTTATGGATTTGACCTTCAGAAGAGTGTTGAGGGTGGAATAAAATAGTTTCAGGTAGATGTTTCTCAAGGTATGGCTTAACGTACTTCATCTTACGTTCTTGTTGGACTACTACGTGGCGTGATTTAATTCAAACGCTTTATTCAAACGTTCTTCAAGGGTAACATGCATGATGATGCTGATAATAAAACCCGAAAATTTCCACTCGTTCTAATGGGAAACATGCTCAGACGTGTTTTTTTTTGCTTGCTTACTTAAGACGACTTAGGTGCACCCAAAGCTATTTACTATTTTTAAAAAAGGCAATAGACAAGTTGTTTAGTTACCTGATGCCCTTCACTGACAAGAGAACGTTTTACCTGCACCGTAAACGTATTTTTTCAACGATTGATTCTCGAGAAAAAATTATTTTACGATCTACCAGAATATGATTTAATTTGCCCGTCACAGAGAAATAAATGGATGTACTTATATTACATATTTTTTCGATCGATTTAGTTCTGAAAATTTTGAGACATGTAGCAAAAAATCGTTAATGTATATTTATATTTGTTATATAAACATGTAAGCGATAATTCTGCAAATCGAAACAAATTGGCAAGTATTTATCATCGTTTATCGTGTTATCATCCTTCTGGAATTATACATGTAAACTACATATTAGATAATTTACGTAATAATATTCAAGAAAATGCTTTTTATCTGAACTCTGAACTTCGCATAATTCGTTTAACTATCGTTCGCATTACAAATATTGACAAATGTGCATGTTCTACAAAAAGTGATTATTTTACAACAAATGATGTGTCTAGTAACATACATGATCTGTAGCGTATTAAGCTAATTAGCGCGATTGTTCATTAGCAATAAATAATGCAATTTAATTAAAAATTATCAATGAACAAGGATGCTCCAAGTCACCATTGAAGATTTGCATTGATAGACAATAATATTACAGTATAACGTATCGAGGCTAGAGAATGTGCTGTTGTTTTGTCTATGCGCGTAATCACGCTTTTTATTTGCATATTAGAGTGAATAAAAATGATAAGTACAATTGATAAAGGAACGCACTTTGTGTTAATCAAGCAATTTTATTGAGAATTACTTCACTTTTGTTGTATCAACAAAAACCACATCAATGATGTTTATTTCCATGTCTGGCCTACATACATAAGGTTTAATATATAAAAAATTGTAATAAATAATTTTATTTACTTACAAAAACTAGGTAAGCACATTACTTACATTTGTATTTACGTATTGAATTACGTATGGAATTATGACATCTATTTGTTGAGTATTTTTCCTCCGTAAAATTAACGATTTGTTGCCGTGATACATGATCATTTCTCGTTCAGGTATTCTATAATTTACATTAAAAATAATTACCAAAGCTATGCCAATTTCGACTAACGCGATTGTTTGGTATGTTGGCCGAATGATAGAAGCCGTATTGCGGTGTCAGCCATCGTTGCTTGATCAAATCGCTGCCTTTCTCGGCGATCATGATGGTGGGCGCATTCGTATTGCCCGATGTTACTTGCGGCATGATTGACGCATCGATAACGCGCAATCGATCAATGCCATGCACTTGCAATTGTGCATTTACCACTGCCATGGAGTCAGTTGTTGGACCCATCTTGCAGCTTCCGGCTTGATGGTTTTCCGGCGCCGTTTCATGCTTAACGGCGCAGCGCCAATATCTTTCGCTGCCGAACGAATACTTTTCGCAGCCCTTTACTGGTGTACGGTCTACTCTAAATCCGTATCGTTTGAGAGCTAAATGCGTATATTTTTTGATTAATATAAACAATGTGCAGTATAATGAAAGCTAACCTTGTGTTTCCGAAAGTTTAATACCAAATTTGATGCCTTCGACTAATACTTTAGCATCGTCTGGATGCTCGAAGTAGCGTGCGTATATTTTAGGCGGTGAGAGGGGATCGTTGTCTTTAAGTGTAATGTATCCACGACTCTTCGGGTGAATCACTGTAGGGATCATTTGTACAGAACGTGAATTGTTATCTACACGTTCTCCGACTTGACCAGTCTTTGCGCAGTTGGCTAGAAAGCCTCCGAAGAAGAATTGTAAATCAGGGTCGTCATCTTCTGGATGCGCGTATTTTGAGTTGACTAAGGCAGTTACTTCGGAAATGCCTGAAATTATTCGAAAATTCAGTATGTTTGATGCGCTGTTTGAAATATTTCTGCACCTGTGCCACTCATTAGTCCATCTCTAAATAACAAATATTCCATTGCAGTTGCCCAGTTTAATGGCGTTGCATTCGTGTCGTTTATGATAAAGTTCAGGAAGTACGCTACGTGATTATGCAGATTTTTGCCGACACCTTGCAAATCATGCACTGGTGAGACGCCTACCGCCTTTAGTTCCTCTTTTGGCCCAACCCCAGACAGTAAGAGAATTTGTGGAGAACTTACAGCACCTGCAAGTATAAATAATGATGGCGAAACTTTATAATAGTTGTACTTTATACGATAATACCTCCACTAACTACAACTTCTTTGCTTGCGTAAATAACTTGTTTGATTCCATTATTAAGCACCTCTACTCCATACGCGGTTTTTGTGGTTGTGTTGATCAACACTCTGGTAACTGTTGAATTAAGCAAGATGTTTAAATTTCTTCGAGTTTTAAACGGTCTCAAAAATGCTCTCGCTGAACTTAAGCGTGATCCATTTCGATTAGTAGTTTGCGCGATTGTGAATCCTGTATGTGAAGCTCCATTTAAATCCCGAACTTTGTATCCTAAAGTTGATGAGCAGGATTATTTAAAATATTCTATTAAGGAAATAAACAACTTGCCAAGTTCTTCACCGCCTTTTAGGATAGCTTTTGACAATGGTGGATGATATGGAAATTGTGAGACTGTTAATAAACCACCCACACCATGGTAACCACGATCTACCAAGTCCATTTGTTTATTATCTTCGCTTTTTAAGAAGTACGGCAGTACATCTGAGAAGCTCCACCCGTCATTACCCATTGTCGCCCAACTATCAAAGTCTTTGCGTGATCCGCGAATGTACATCATACCATTTAGCACTGAAGTGCCACCAAGAACTTTGCCTCGTGGCCAGTAGCACCTTTGTTCGTTTTCATTCATACATGCGCCGTTCTCCGGTTCGGTGGAAAAGCCCCAATCGATTTCAGAGCCTAGAAAGTTTAAAAACATTGATGGTACTTGCGTACCAGTTGGTTCATCATGTCCGGCTTCAATTAATAGCACATTCCATTCGGGTATCTCTGATAAACGACTCGCCACCACTGCCCCCGCTGATCCGCCCCCGACAACTATAAAATCGTATTCGGGAAGTAAAGGTGTTGGGTCGGGTCGGCCACAAGGGTCCTCCAGGTCGCATTGTGAACGCAGAAAAACTTCTAGCAGTCCCATGAAAAGCATGAACGGTGCGCCTCCACATGTCGATGCCAAGGTGGGACCTTGTTGGGTCACCGGGCAGTTGCACGACATCTGCGCACAAAAATCCAATTACAACATACTCGCTGTAAATAATTTACTTGTGACTCATGAATTACCCTAGATCTTTTGCAACGATAGCGCTCTATGTGCAGTGAAATTTGAATTTGCGCACTTTGTGAGCAACAATAATTAGAAATTACAGTTGAATTCGTAATAATGGAGCATAATGCAATGGTGAGAATGTCCCACTATTACAATTTCCACACAGCGCTTCGTTCGTTTGTCGATTGCTCGAGATTCAACAAACAGATAGCGACCAGCGAAAAGTAATAAAATTGTTATGCAAATGCTTTAGTTTAAACACAATTGAAGTGATTAAGTTATTTAAGTTACTAAATTTTATTTGTGGCGATTGGTCTGATGGTATCTTATCGGAGCAATTTTTATCTAGATTACATATCGCACATTGAAAAACTGATTTTTTTAACGCGCGCCAAATATGATAATGCAATTACTATGAAGGCACCTGATTACGCCTGATTATGGAATTACTCCTGCCTGCTAAAGACAAGTCACGGTTTCGTTCTGGTTTTTATCGCTTTCACTTTCGTCCATCTATGATCAACCGAGTTGCCTATTGCAGTTTCAAATTCCCTCGCTTATACTCTTGGAGCGATTTGTTTGTTCGCTCATTTCTACCCAATGGGTTCGCTCGTTTGCTCATTACTCGTCTCATTTGCGATTAGAACCACCCGATTGCTAGACATTTTATAGTTTGTTGTTGCGTTTAGTTTATCACACAATAATTCAGATCTTTCTCCTAAGTCGTTTACGGAGTGAAATTATTTTCATATTTGAATAAGATTATTATTAGTTGCTGGAATTTTTTAAATGTCAATTGTTTTAAACTTTCATGCGAACATTAATTAGACGTGGGATTTACGAAATCAATCAAGTTTTACAGCTATTGTAATATAACTGGATCAAATTAATTTTTAATCCAATTAGAAGAACTGGTTAAATGTTACTGGAATATTTGCGTGATATTTTAAAATTTGATGTTCGTGCAGGTAATAAGATTAGGATCGTTATTTTGCAATAATTGATATTGGCTGTATTCTAGAATTTTATAGATAATAATCCTACCTGTGCCCGCGAGAGTAATTCATAAAGAAACAATTAATTATTTATCAAATTAACTCGAGCGATATGAAATATTTTAATTTCCTGATCTATTGCACGATTGCGTAATGCGACATTCGTGTGGTTCGAGATTATAGATCATTTCTTTCACCAGCTAGTTCAAAAGCCGGATCAATTCGTAAGTGAATTGAATTCTTACAAATGGCTAATCGCACGAAATGCATTTCTGATTACGCTACGGCACTCATGTATTGGATGACTATTTCGTGAAATGTGAAATTTCACTCGTTTGGCAATTGACATTCAGAAAAACAGTAGATCTACTCAATTATGTGGCAACAAACAAGTGCATTTTGTCAAATAAATATTAGATAACTGTTTGGTGAGTCTTAACTCAAGTTAAGTAAGCCTAGAAAATTATCATTTAATGCTACTCAATGTAGCAAATTTGCATTTGGCATAGTCTCCGTCTTCGTTTAGCATGCACATGAAATAAATTATACAATTGATGTATAACGCTCGGCCAGGAAATTCAATGAGAGTAAGCAGAAACGAATCGCATTACATTTGGTGCGCATTGCCCCTCCGGGTAATTGTAGATTAAACGAAAGGATAGTACGACCGAGTGAAATGAGATTCTACTACACTACGGTACGTAGTAAAATATGTAAGATTGAGAAACAACATCGAGAATACAGTATATTATTATTATTAGTCTGCTGGGTCTGCCTCACTGCTGTGGTCAGTGCCTGCTTATTGGAGCGTTCAGTTCGCGAAGAATGAACACTTGACCTTTGCCACGCACAATTAACTGCGACCGCTACAAAACTTTTGCTTTCCTTAACATGCAACCGTACACAACAAGTTCTTTCTCTCATCGCATAGATAGTTACTTTTTCACATGCTACTCGCTCGGTTAACATGTATGTAAAAGCGTTCATCAAGCCGTGATTTGCATAATTATATAAGCATCAAATTCACGCACCAAAACTTTATTTAAATTCCAATTGAAACATCGCGTCGCACCTCGTACGGAGCATGTTGTTGAACTTTTGCATGACATTGCAAAATGAAATTGAAATCCAACACTAGTTTAATTGAGTTTGGCGAAAAGGCGAGCAGGATTATTGCAAAACTAATCATCACTGGACATTGCAAATTCTTCACTAAAAGTCTGCGTTGAGAAATTTTAATTTACTTACTTGTAGCTTCGGCTTGATTTATCGATATTTAAAGTAAACATTATATAACGTTATTAAAGTTTAAATTGCATGACAGAAATAAAACCACAAAATGCGTATTAGTCACAGATTTATTTAATATTGTGAGGTGGCTGATGGTGTTTGTATTGAACGCATTCAACACTATGAGAAACAATCGGAGAAATTGTTACTGATATTTTTTATGTAAGCATTCTATTCTAATTAAAATCTCGGTGATGTAACAACACCTGCCACTTGATGATATAAACAATACGATTGTGTTCATCAGCCAAATGTCAATCATTATTTTATGTTAAATAATTTAATTAATTTTATTTGTTTTAAAAGAATTGAAGTTATGTGACAAATATCTACTATTGTTTACATATAGAATGTGTGTTTGCATGCATTAAGTGTAACAATTTTTACAAATTAAATTTTATTTTACACATTCTTGCGCGAACCTTACTTTTGATCTTAGCTAATTCAAAAATCACTCAGGAATTTCCTTGATCTTTAATAATTGCAGATCATTCATCATTACTATTCATAAAGGCTCATATTGCGCTCAACCTTAGACAACAATTAAATTATAGATGATTGTTGATGCGTTGAATTTATCTTTGTCTCATTACTTGCGTGTCATTGAGCGCAATGTTAGACGCGCATTGAGATTCAGAACATACGGTGTTTTATTCGCTGCACAACAAATGAAAGCAAAGTTGAAATTTGTTCATTCATTTTGTTCACACGCAAGTGCAGAATAAGCGATCATGAATGATCAATCTCGCGTTATATAAACGCATCATCATTGTTGCAGTGGTATTCGTAATAGAAATTCAAATGCGAGCACGGCGCATTGCATTGAAAAGCAAGATAAACAAGCAGAAGATTCAATTGAAAAACGAAATAAAAGAAAAACGATTTACATGTAATGTCAGCGTTTAAAAAGATGCAAATTTTCACATTTAATTCTTCACACTTTCTCTTCTGCGATTCTAATTCTTTTGATTGTTTCCAGAGACATGCAAGCTAACAATGGCCATTTGTTGGATTCCAGCCATCTCCGCAATAAATATAAGTAAGTGCACACACTATAACTAAATACAATTTGATTCCATATTGATTGATTGTTGATTGATTGCAAATCAATGTCATTGAAGATCGTTTGGAAATTCTTCTCATTATTGATTTGTGTACTTATGCGTCTCTTGTTAGTCCACAGCCGGCGCAAATATCGTGACGCGTGTTTTGCCAATTTGTAACTGGAAAAATCCGTTCGCTCTAAAAAGATTTGAATAAATTTAACGATTGCAATCGCAGATAATTTTAAAAATACCAGTAGAAAGTGAGTCGTTAATCTTTTTGGCAATAAATAATTCTGTTGACTGTTTATTGATTCATGATCATACTTATTATGAACGTTAAGTAAGTTTGACCTGAATTTCAATGTTGGCTCAACTAACGATTTGAAGATTTATCAATTTAATTTATGGAAAAATATCACACTAAAGAGGAATTTAATCTTTTTCCAACATTTTTTCTTGAGCATCGTGTGGAATTCATGTCATAATTTTATGAAATGCCATGTAAAATCATTGAAAATTTAGTACTTATTCAATTACGCCTGACTGTGATGATCAGCAAAACGTGCGTTTACAGCGCGATAAATTAAAAAAAAAAAAAAACGCCGATCAGATTGCACAACTTTGCACGCTTGTTATTGTTGAATGCGAATAGAAAATCGCCATTCTTTTTCGTAAATGCGAACCAACTATTAAACACAACCAAAGTTCTCGGTTAATTTGCGCAATCTTCGATGGCCACTAATATATTATTTATTGTTAATTGTTCGCGCGCGGCCTCGCTCGCTTTACATTTTCAACAGAAACGAGGCAAAAAAGTCGAAAAGCACTTAAGCAAAGAATGAAAAAAAAAATTGGATGAAAAAATCACAATGCTAATTCGCTTCAATATTAGTGGCATTTAAACAGTTTAGTCTCATTGTTCGCCCAACAAAAAAAAGTTTTGTATTTATTTAATTATATAAGTGTTGCAATTTTGATATTCCGGTCTCATTTCATTCAGCGTCATTTGATATTTATATCTAAACTTGAAAAATATTTAGAAATTACGCATTTAAAACATTAATAACGTAGAAAGTTGAATTCAGTAGGAAATGCAATGACGAATTTAATTGACACCCAGAATTCTGTTTTCAATTAGAGGTATAATCGATTATGTTATTCGCAATTAACATCCGAATAGAAATTTAAACGAACACACGCAATTTAATGTCACGTGCTCGGAAATTTTAATTGCGAAGTGCGCGTTACAATTGTTGTAATCGCGCGACAGCAGGCAGCAGCAATTGTTGTTCGCGTTGTAATTATGGATGGAATTGCTGCAGAACGAATAATATTCTAAATAATAATGTTATTCACGTCGGTGTGCAATGTTACAAAATACGCGATGAAATTAATTCGTTGACATGCGTCTGCAACCATTCAGAAATAAATTTCTATTATTTTCGTGTTTAATCATTTTTACGCAAAACTTTGTTGAAATTTCCAAGTGTCCATTAATTCCACTTTTCTCGAATTATCATCATAATAGGAAGAATGTTTAGTCACATTTTATGCAACTTCCTGAATATCAAAGCGGTTTTTCATTTGATTTATTGCTAAATCATAATTAACACTTTTGATTCCTAGCAAATTAATGTGTTTTAGATGCGTTCTTCTATACTAAGCGCGGCAAACAAATTATTTTGTTTACGCAAGGTGTGCGTTCTTTTGTTTCAAGTCGTTTAGCAGAGGAAGTAGGTGAGCTAAATGTCTGCCAAACAATGAGATGAGACGAAACGAAGCAAAATGCGCATTTAATTCGTTATGTGCTTCGAAACCCTCTCTCGCACGTTTTGCACGAAAATTGCATGGAAATTATTATTTAACTGCATTACAGTTTATGACCAGACTGTGATTAACATACACGTGCATAAACAACAATTAAATGCCACGACGAATCTCTACGCAATCAAAAGCCATTTTTCTATTCTATTCAAATAGATTTTCTCTGTAAGGTGCCGACATATTTTCTAAAATAATGCTTAAGTATTTTTTAAGTATTTCCACCGGTACAACATTTTTAAAAAGTTTTCTGATCATTTTAAGATCTCAAGAATTAATTATGTTAAGCAATTTAACGCAAATCATATTCTCGTTTAGCAATTACGTACCTTGCGCTCACTTGCGTTTCCCTTTAATTATTTCCAGTAATGTGATGGAAAATGAATATGCACCAAATTGAACACAACGCAGCGCTACACTGCACACCGAATGAAACAATTAAAATTCTTGTGTCGAGTCTTGCAAGTTCGTCAATGTCTTGTTAGCAATCTTGTTGTACTCGTGCGCCAACGAAAGTTTTGTTATTGTTGATTGTGGCAGAAGAAATTAAGCTGAGAAGGCGCGCACGAACACGAACTGAATCTCGCATCCACAAGACAATTGGCGTCGGTGCAAGTTTTGCCTTCTTTTACGCGGTCTTCGCCATCGCGGAGCGATAAAAGCGTAATAACGTTGCGGCGCGAAAGAGATTAGCGCGTTTGGTCGTCGGTTTCGACTTCAATGCGCGACTAGAACAGCGCACCACCTCGCGCTATGCTTTTGTGCATTTACCAAACGCGAATAAGACCACGCGGAGTGAGTACTCTTCGCAGATGGATACGGATTATTCGAGTAGAGTCCTCGACACACAAATAAGCAAAACCTTTCGGATTCGACGACGCGTCCAACAGCTCACCAACAGCAACAAACAAGCAGCGTCCTATGCCTATAAACGCGTCGATTTTTGTTTTCAACTTTCAGTTTCAACTTTGGCAACACACCTGTCCGATCAAATTCGACGAACAATTACACGAGATTAATGAATTTGATTTTCGGCGGTGACAACATCTTGCTGATATATTTCTACGTTATTAGTTACTGTCACTTTCCGTTCATTTGCATCTGTTTAAATATTGCGTCCGTTCGGCGGCAAGATGTAGATGCAATTTTTCGATGTTGTGCAATATTTGCTTTTATTAGCAGATAGATTCACTTTATGAACGCGCTATGATACACTATCGCGCGCAACGCTGTATTGCTCCGCGTTCTTTGAGTGTAAATGCGCATTTTGCGCTCTTTATAACTTTTCAGTAAAGTGCGCTCTTAATGCAGTTGCGCTCCAGCTACTATAATTTTCTATTTCATATTCTTGTGCTTCCAGCGTATTCTTCTCTGCGCATTTCGCGCTCTATAAATGAGTTTTTATTCAACTCGACTTATGCGCGCATTATTGTGGTTTGCTGAAGATGTAGTGCAAATTGCGTTTTCCAATTTGCTTATTGATTTATTATAAGATTTACGGCTGAAGTTGACTTATGGTCAAGCGTTGCATAACGGCGCGGGCAAGTTTATCAACTCCTTGTTAATATATGGCAGCTTTTCACTTTGATAGCGACTGCTTTCTTCGTGTGCCGTAGTTGTTGAGCTTCGGGAAAAAAATTATTAATTAATTTTGGTGAGCCGCACTCTTAGTAATCGTCTTGGCACTTATTAATTAATAATGCACAATGAGCAACATGTTTTTATGTTCATAACATTTTAATGCACCTTTTACAAGTTAGCATTTTAACTCAATTGCCACCGCGTAGTGCAACGAGAAAAATCATGCGATTAATTATCTAATCGGGTTATGGAAAATACGCTTAGTGTACAGACGTGAAATAAGTTTTAGACTACTTTCAAGTTTCAAGTTTATTCTTTGACTAATGATTTATAATAATGGCTCGATATGGAATGAAATTTAGAGATTTTCTAAATGTATCAAACTATAAAAATGTCGCAACTTCCTCTAATTTTATTTCGGGTTTTGAGCCAGCACGCACGTTGTCCAAAGTGCGCGTTTATATCTTTTAGTATAAATATTAATTACACTCTAGTCGCGTACGCATTGATAACTTTTCTTTTAGCAATAAAAAGCGCGTCGTTGTTGATTGTGTAATTTTACGGAGTGCCAATTGCAAGAAATTTTACGTTGAGGTGGATTCATTCATTTCCGTTTGGATTTCTTAACGCTGTCGAGGAAAACAAGAGATTCTCTAATGGAGAATAGTTATATAAGCGCCCACCATAAACAGTTACCGAAGAGCGATGCCAACTTCTTCGGTAACAATTTACTTCTAATTGCAGACTGGTACACTTTTAATTTGCACGTTTCTTGTGCGTTAAAAAGTAGCAGACGTAATTAGCGTCACTTGTATTGAGGTTTACTAAAGATAAAAATGTCAATTTTTACATAATTTGCGTGACAATTAAAAGCCATTACCGCGCCACCGTTAATTATTGTTCGCAGCAGATAAATCTAGCTATAGAATTGAGCTTAAGCATGCGTCAAAATTTAATAAGAGTGTCACGATTTTTCAAGGATAGTAGTAGGATTTCTAGGTTGATGCTTTACACCATCATTTGGCTGTAGGATTGTCGAGGGCATTCCTAATGAATTAATTCGCGAATTGATTGATTGATTTTAATTGTTTCGATCACTTTACGCTCGCTTAGCGCGGCGCTAATAAGACACACTCTGATTTTTCTTTTCATCGAAGTGAATGCCTTGACGGTTTTAGAATGCTTGCTTGCGACGAATGAACCAAATTTTATGGCGAGCATTCATGAATGCATCGATTACATACATACCTGGATGCCTTAGAAAGATGTGTTAGCAGAAGAGCTGTACATTAACCGGCAGATTGCATGGATTATGTGTTAATCATTCAACCATAAATTCAATGCATTTGCAACTGAAATCCGACCAGCAATTGAGTAATGTTCAAACAGCAGAGATGCAATCGACTCTGTAGATGCATTCTTTCGCTTGAAGAAGTCCATTGCACATGGTGTAATATTTGCATATTTGTGCGAAACAATACGTAAAACAGTGCACATTATTTTCTGCTTTTAATTAAAATTATTTGCTTGATTATCTTGTCGCTAATTTTACATTGTAAATAAATATATTGTTTTACGCGCTCTAAGAAGTAACTTAATGATCACGAAGATACTGATGTGATTAGTCGTGCATTATCGCTTTGTTAACGATGGTGACCTCGCGTTTTATGAAGATAATTCAACCTTTTATGCAATTGCATCTTAAGTCATCCAGGCGTTTTGAATTTTATTCATAATTACGCATCAAGGTTGACGTTTTTATAGAATGCGTTTTTAATTTTTCATTATCGCAGATGTTATTTAATATATTTTTTTACTTGAGTGTATTTAATTCTAAGGTATTAAGATGGTTGTCTTGCCAGGAGAAGTTTGAAAGTTTCTTGAAAATATTAACCAAACGAAGGAGGTTGCGACGTCTAATGAGCTTTGAAGAAAATACGTTCTAACGTTTATTAGGCTGTGTAGATGGCGATAATCTATTTGATATTGATTATTTAAATCTTAGTATATGAAATAAGAAACACGAAATTGCTTAGTTACCTGAGTTTTAGGGCACTTAAAACTTTGTTTTTAATAATCCCTTGAGTATAAATAATGTAAGCATCTTCTTTGTAATTTGAACTCACAAATATTACTAGTGGGAAATTTTATTATTCTTTGGGCTGAAACAGCAATATAATAAGTTTCTGGAAAATCTATATTAAATATTCATACTTCTGAATTGACGTTTTAATGGCTTCACTGGGTGAATTATTGATAAACGTAATAGAGAATTAATTATTAAATAAATAAACGACGAGAAGTACGTAGCTACTGTTGGTGAAATGTTTGCATTAAATAATTCATCGACTTCAACCAGATGTAGCCACATTCACGTTAATTGCAGATTTGAATTACGTTTCAAATACTTAATATTTACGTCATTACTGCCCGCATAATTAACTCGACCTTATTAAGAATTACGGAGTGTCTGGCGCTGCTTGAGCTGGCAGATAATTTATTGCAAAATTTCTTTGACTGATTAATAATAACGAACGAATAACATCGGCAATTGCATATAAAGTGAGGAAATTTATTCTTGGATACAATTTCGGCAATAAACTACCAATAAATGAACAAAAACATTAACAATTTCTTAATTAACGTACAAATAGATTTACTTAGATATAAGAATGTAGGGCAATTAGATTATAGGGTGTGATTATGTGGTACGAATATAATGGAAGAGAGACATAATGCGGCGTGATGTCTTTCTTGCGCAAAATGCGGTGATAAAGTTGTGGTGTGCTTGTTTGGTGATCGATTCTCCATCGATTTTCTACACTGTAGACTTGATTGAATGTTACACGCGCTATTTCAGTCAATTGATAGCTGCCTGAAGCTGCCGTCTAAACCAAAGAGGTCATCATAGTTGGTGGGCTTGCCTGGACGCTTCGACTCGTCCGCTTTGATTGATTCTTGGGCCTCGAACCACGAACGGTTCTCCTCTAATCTCTTCATCCAATCATCTGTAAAATGTCATTAGTTAGTAAACGGCCTCAAGATTGTCAATTAGCGCGCTAACCGTGAAACTTTTGGCATGGCCCAGCCGAGCCACCGTACTCCTCGGGAAGAATGTCCTTAGGAACCATCTTCTGCAAGGACTCAAAGTCCTGATGCACGTGAATGCGATTGCGAATTTTCTCAGTTAGGAACGGCTTCACCCAATTAATAATCGTATCGATAATGGGCGAAATGTTAACGACATGTACTTCCTTCAGTTTCACAGGGTAGGCCTCTTGAACAATGACTAGGAACTTTTTCGCAATCGCTGGGGTGATTTTTGAGAAATGCGCTGGGGTAATAATACTAGCATCCAAAATATAAATATCGCCAGCGACACCAGTTTCTTCAGCGGCAAGACGCACATCACCAATCATGAGAACAATTTTCATTGCGTCGAAGATCGAAGGGCTGGTGATGGTTTTATCCAATCCACGAAGCACCACAACACGACGGCCATTCGGGGTTAGACCTGGCAATGGGGGGATGTTCCTAAAATAACAAATTTACGTAATTTTCTGTTGTGGTTTATGTTTTTTGTAGTTGTTTGCATTTGAAACTTACACGTATTTCCAAATCTCTTGCAATTCGGGACGTGTAATATCACGATTGGTGAACAACTCCGGGCAGGCAGTGCGCATTGTGAAGTACATGTCCAGCTTCTTCTTGCACTTCTCGAGCGAGAATTTGCATCCTCTTAGGAAGGTCATAATGCGGTTCTCGTCTGCAAAATTAATTCAGGAATTAGTTATTCATGCACGAGCCGCCTGCTTAATGAATTCAGGCTTATGCTGGGAAAATATCGATTCGTATCATATGGCTCCGAAGATATTTTTCGCCAGCGTGCGCGCACTTTGTTTGTTTTCGGGTCGAATTAGTCGGTCGTAATTAATTACCCCAAGTGTCGGGCAGATGTGGCTGTTTGGCGAGCCACTCCATAATGTGTGCCAAATCCTTATCTCGCGTGTTGACGTCCTCGTTGAGCTCCTTGCGGATGAGCACTTGCATTTCGGCGTCGGGTTGCACCAGACTCATTTTGATCCTGAAATAATTAATGAAACTGTACACAACTCCTGTTTAACGATGATAAACAATGTAACATGACCACTGACTACATGGCTTTTTATCGCTTCTTGATAAATTAGTCGACAAACAGACATTGATCAATCAACTGATGCTCATTTTTGCTGCTATTCAAGGCAATTTACTCGCATTTATTCGGTATTCATTTGCGGAATTGTTAACGAATTGTAGAGTTTTTTATTCGCGTTGAATGTCGATTGGACAACGTCATAACAATAATTAATAAATAATTATATTGCTTACACTTTACGTATTTATAGCGAATCGAAATCAATAAACAATTCGCGTTTCCATAAAAAACAAATTATTAATGGACTTGCCATTATTTAAATATGCCGCAGTGAATTTATTATTTCGATAATAACTATTGTAGTTCTGGTAATTGCAGTACATATTTTTTTGCTACATCAAATAGATCAAGTTAACGACGTCATGTGCAATAGTTTTATAAAAATAAGTACGAAGTAGAAATTCCTTGCAATTTGCCGAGTTGAAATGCACGTTATAACAATACAATAAAGTGCGTATATTGCTATTAAACGAATATTATGAATGTCGTAATTAGAAAGTCAACACATAAAAAATAAGAACAAGAGAATAATAATAAAGTACATTCTATGTGATGGTCGGATGCACTTCTTGCTCCTATTTTCGTGTGTGCTTATTATTACTTATTTGCAGACTTTACGCTCAGTTTCAGCCCGCTTAAAAGTACATTAAAGTCACAGGAGTGTGCAATATTCAACCGTTGAAAAGGTCAAACGCATTCGAATGCATCGAAAGTTTAAATCTAATTTTAATGTACCTATATACTGAGATAACGAAAATATTATAATAACAAACTAGTTTCTATACGCACTTTACCATTGTTTAAAGTGATTTGAATATTTCTAGGAAGAAATTACTAAAGTTGCGCAGTTATTACAAAATATGGTTTTAAGCACTTTACATGTGTTCAATTTGTACGGAAAGCTTTCTCAGTTCTTTGTATAAACAAATATTTGTTCACCATTAATCACTTTATAGTATGGAATACTTTTATAACCCGGTAGTAATTGAGATAATATTTATCTAACTCTTTATAAACATCTGTCATTACAAAAGGAAAGCAAAGTTGTGCGTTATTACACTAATTTTTTGTGCTACCTATTTTACGAATAACTAGAAGCAAATGACGCGCAACTAAAGTCAATATCAAATAAATTATTGCCAGAGCAAAAAGATGAAATCTCTTGTGGCAATTGCGGGAAACTTTTTTGAAACTTTGCCCATGTTTGCGCAAGGAGTATTATTATGGGTTTTCATAATTTTCGTCGTGTTGTTTCCTTTATGCGACAATTATGAGCGTAACCAATGTTTGGTCGAACAGTGTTACAGAACGTGAAATATTCAATCTCGGCCTGCATATTGAGCAAATGCTCGTGGGCATGGAGCAACTGTGTGCGCGTACAGTGAAAGTGAAAACTTCTTGCGGTATCTTGTCTTGTCTTTCGGTTTTGCCAATGAACGCTCACCGACTGAATACATTCAGCACAAGTGTGTAGAGTACCAAAGAGACTGTGCTAACACACAACACAAAAGTCGGCGCGAGAGAGAGAAGTTTCTCAGTCAGTAGAACAACTCCAATAAGTGTTATGCGCTCGTACGATTCGACGAGCGCGAACACGCGCTTTTCTTTTCGCCAAACACCAAAGTTGCCACACTTTATTCAGTATGATTTCGCAATTCTCTTCACCTTTACTGCCCGCGTGCGGATTGTAATTGCGGGTTTCGTCTCCGACGTTACAACATGCGATGCAATCGCTGGAAGGAAGCACAATTTGAAATTTTGAATGCAGATAAGCGCGAAACAACGCAAAATCGCCAAATGATTAATGGTTGAACTTTCTTTTCGTGCCTTTTGTTTGATATTGCCATTTTGTACGCGCATTGTACCTACGCATGTCTATATAGTTTATGCGACTTTCTATGCAGAAAAATTTATGAATATTTTTCACATTTTTCGGCAGGTTTAATTTGTCTTACATGGTTTGAATTTAAATGATGAATTATGTATAAAATGTAGCTTCTTCTTGTAGGGAAATAATGTGAAGGTCGATTGAATTAATACGCATGATATGCGGATGTATTCGGTAATTCCTTTTAAACATTTAAAACATTTGCGTCAGACAACAAATGTGTCAGAAACTGGTTTGTAATTTCTTTTTTCTTCCGAAATTTGGGTGCAGCTTGTAAGTGATTCAGATTACCGGATTTAAGTGATAGTTTTCATTTATAGGAAATGATAAATCCATACATAATACTTACACAATTAAGTAGACTTTTCTTTGGTAACTAAAGAAAAACGTTCGGTTAATCCGCACTTGCGCACCAAAAAATATACGGCGTCTTAGTGTAGAAACAACGCGTTACAAAGTCGTGCGTTGCTCGTATTGTAAGTACTTAGTACTCAATTATGAGCTGATTTTGGGAGACTGCGCTCTCGCAGGTGTATACGCGAATACGTGAGGTGAAATCGCGTCGCTGACTGACGTGCCGAACGCAGCTGACTTAAGTCTTATACGCTGCGTCGTTTACGCTTTGCTAGTTTTCGATGACGATGAATTTACTGAATTTTTACTACTATCGCATATGTGTTACACATATGTATGTACTTAGCACATACAGGCATGTGTAACCAACTAACGCAAACTGTCCACGACGCAACATACGCACGCGTGGACATTCGATTCGCAATATTGAATTATAGTGTGTGCTAGAGTAAAATACTAGCCGTGCACTAGAAAATAGGTCCATAAATTGATGAAGTAGCGTTCAGAAAATTCAATTTGGGTTAGTGAATCATAGATATTTGTTTCGGGGGGTAATTAATGTGTGTGTCAATACAACGCTAAATGTATTCAAAATATTATAAATTGATTATTATTTCTGGGAAGCAAAATAATTTGAGTGCAATTATGATGCAATTAATACTGATTTATAAAAACAATTGCAAAATTACTTCGCGAAATGTTTTGCTAAGATCATGGCCAATGTTACATTATAGTTCAATAGTACCATACTCAAAATATTTTAAGAGAATAACCTTGATTAGTCTACTACTTTATCAAACCAATTTATGATGTTTAATAACAGTTAGATGCATTTACATTAAGTTACTTCATGATTGTTAATTACGTTCATAAAAGTATGACTCAGATTTGCGAGTTTTACATATAACTTCTCATTTTTTATTTCAATTTCTAAAGAAATTCACAAGTCAAGGTACAAAGTACAACGTTCAAATTTTTATTTGGCATGAACGTCTTAAGCAAATTACAAAGTTTATTTCATGTACAACTGTAACTTTCATAATTTTTATATTTTCAACAATTCCATAACACCAATTCCAGTAATTAACACGTTGTCCAGCAATAACAAATAATTAATGGCTTTCTTTTTTTAAGTAACAATCAAATAATTACAAAGTCATAAACACAATGACAATAAATTGCCGCTTTATGTAAGTCTGCCTCAAGATATCTTAAGCACAACCAGGAAATGCACTTTAATGTGATTTGACTTAAATTAATTATACAGTGAATATAATTAATTACTCTCTGCGCATGCAACTGATTGATGCATCAATACGTTACTTTGTTACACGCATATACCTTTGATGATGATCACGTACGGTTGCTTGATGATAATTAATTATTACGATTGTTGACATTGCAGATGGTGCAGATTTACTTTTTTTTTAAATCAGAAATAATCATATGTTCAGACCCTTTGATGAGGTATTTGCTATAAATCAAAATTAATTGAAGTACTGTGCATTTCTCTTTACAGTAGCACGTTTGTACGTCTGGCGCAATTAATTAGCTAATTGTTAATTACGCAGCCACATCGCAACACGCTTTTGTACCAAACTGTGTGCAATTATATGAATTTATTCGGCTGCACCGAACTGAAACGATCTCATCAGCATTTGAAGTGCACAATATTTACGCGTTTTGCTATTTCTATTTCTTTTTCTATACAGTGCTTGCAATTGCTTTAAACTTGGCTTACATTTATGCAATGCGTTATATTAATACTCGTTCGTGATTATTGCATTGCTCTTCCGTTAGATAATCATTGATTAATTGATGGTTTTTGATTAAAGCAAAGGAAATTGCTTTAAGTCGTATAATTTTTCGAAATTATTGCTTATCAATATAGTTTATATTTGTCAGCCACGAATGTGCCTATAATAAATGGCAATAATGTACAATCAAATTATATTAATTAAACGGAAAGAAAATCAAAATGAATTTCGCCGACTGCGGTATGCTGCAACCGTTAAACGCGTTGCAGTGAATGCACCTTGCAACGGTTAATTGGCTGTGCTATTGCGTTTACAAACTAATTAATTTTATCAATAATTAACTTATCAATGCAAAGTCCTGCCTTCGGCGATGAGGGCGAAGTATTGATTTTATTAGCGGGAAACGCAGGAATTGCTGCGGCGGAAGCAAAAAGGACTGTGACAGCATAAAGGACGCCAATTAAAAGTTCCATCCGCCTCTAAACTTTCGGTGCGCAATCGCATAAAAAATTACTTTCCAATAATTTGCCGCACTTATTACTATTGCATTGTGAAATGTGCGCGCGTATTTCATGCAGTTCTAATTGCGCAATTGCCCGCTTGCTTCTGCTCCTTTACGCACGCAATTTTAAAATAATTTTATATTTATTGTGTGAAATTCATCGAATTTTCATTCGGACAACAAAGACACGTAATGATCAAATGATTTCATAATATGTTAATGCCACTGTGGAGAAATTGATGCAATTAGAAAGACATTAGTCATAAGTGCAACATGATTGCGGCCAAAGTGGAAGACTTTTGAATAATGTGATTACTCACAGCAATTTGCAATAATAAACGAAATCGAATGCGCGAGTCTATCTAATACAAAATTAATTGCATTATCATTATTATTACGCATGCAAAGTCAAGCTGGTCAGGCAAACTACAGTAATTATCTGTACTGCTTTTCTTACAAGCAGACTCAAATTATCCTCAAGACTAACGTGTGATATTGCTCTTGGCCAATTCGTAATAATCAAGAGAGGTATTGGTAACACACATTTCTTCAAGTTGCGTGCGATTTCTTAAGCACGCCGAGTCGGTGATGACTCAGTGCGGTGGAACTTTTTTTTGTAAACGCGTGCAATTATTACATTTTGAAATTTAATTAATTATACTTAAAATATAATAGAATTTAATAAAGGATAATTCGCCGCCGGTTAACACACCCAGCATTAAAAATGGAATAAAGGAATTTGCAAAGAGTGAAACTTTAATTAAAGCAATTAAAATGTTTTCATGTTAGTTCATAAAACAATTTCGCCGTTTGCGAGGAGTGTGATTACTCGGTTTAGCGGGTATTATATGTCTAAAGCGCATTTGCTTTTATTACTATTTGATTATTACGTACAATAATGATTAGTTTAATAGAAATATGCACTCTTGTTTATTCATGAACGTACTTCATGAGCCAATGCAATGACAACAGCGCAAAGAAAAACACATGTATAGAGCTGATCGAGTCTGTCATTAAGCTATAGATATGTGCCGCGGCTGTTCGTGTATTATTTAATGAACTAGGGAGCCGATCTAATTTCATTGAGTTCTGCTCTACATGTCTGCAACGCATCAGCCGCCATGAACTTGCATTTAGGGGCTCAAATGAAACGTTTCGTTTTCCTCCAGCTAACAATGCTAATCGATACAGATGCTCATCATTACTATCAGCTAGGCGCAGAGAAACATGATTTGCTACACAAGTAAATCTCTGTCAATTATTTTCAATTATAGCGTGATATCATGTTCTGCAATGTTCATTAAATTGCGTCTCTGCTGACATTGAAATTTACAATAATATTACATTTATTTCGAGTACACGTCATGCACGTAATAATTTCCGACGTGCTGTAATTAACGAGTGGAAATAGTCAAAAAAGTTTTTAGTCTACTCTAATGACGAATGTGGCATATTAATGACGTTCAAGAGAAATTTGTATAGTGTAGTAACGATATTATATGCGAGTATTTATGATGAGAATCATATTTAACCAAACAGCATTAATCTTGAATTAGTATACTTTCATCAATGCTAATTACGCATCCAATTTCTACACCAATTCTGCTTTAATTGAAGTAATTTGCTGGAAAAAAAGCACGTAAAAGAGTTGATTGTGGGTCATCAATACACTTATACTTTTCCAAGGGTACCACCTCCCGGGTTAACGCGTGTGTTTTGCTAGCAGTCGTTGGCATGCTGTGGCGGTCATTTTTCCTCCCTAGAGTTCAATATCAGTGAATAGTTCATGAGGAGGCTTTGCCAGCTAAATTATAAGGAGCGTGTGAACAAAGCCATGCCCCATCCCGTTGGTCATCGATACTATCGAATCGATCATGCGTCTCTGACTTATCGATATGGTAAGTGCGCGGTAGCTGTATGCTAAAAGAGTCCATCCGATGGCTAGAACAGGTGTCCTACGTCACATGAGGGTCTTCGTTATTGGTCCACGAATGTTGGCAGCCATCAAGCTGCCCCATTCCAACCCCTATGCGATATATGCTTCTAGAACACTGTACCATTTCATAAAGTAGTTGAGCAATGGACAGTCCGTTCGTCAGTTGCGTTTGAATCTCGGATTTTGGTGGTTGATTTGATTTCTTTAGTGATTTAAACAGATTTTAGTCTAAATTACAGTGTTGGCTATTGAAGAATGTAGTGCGTGATATCTTCGTGCAATTGAATTTTCAACGCCTTGGATTAGAGTTTTTCTTTAAACGAGTTCCTAACAAACCGCCTTCAAGATGATGGAATTTAAGGTTCAAGGGCTGGTCGCGGACCTTATGCCCAATATTCGGTTGATGCAAGCATCTGGCCATTTTATGTTCAATTATCATGCGGATAATAGTGGTGCATTGCATTCGTTGCGTGTTATGTATTCCTGCTTTCATTTGGTCCTTGTTTTGGCCCAATTTGGGTAAGTTGAATATTTGCTGTCGTAAGTTGTTAAGGATAATACCTTTGTTGAATAGCTAGGCTATTTAATAGTTTAGTTTATGTAAAAAGTAAGTTTTGATTTTCGATAGATTTACTTTTGGTAACCTGGTAGTACAAATGGACGATGTCAACGATTTAGCAGCGAATACCATCACAGTTTTGTTCTACACACATTGCATTACGAAATTCATCTACTTTGCCGTTCGATCTAAATTATTCTATAGGTAAAATGATTAAATCGTGTGTAGAAAATTATTCAACTATTTGAAATTTCTTGGTAGAACTCTTGGGATATGGAATAATCCAAACTCGCATCCATTATTCGTTGAATCGAATAATCGATATCATGGTATCGCCTTGAAAAAGATGCGTCAAGTATTGATGATCGTTTTGTTCGGAACGATTTTTAGTGCTACATGTAAGAATATTTATCGAGTCAAAGAGTAGATATCTTTAATTATTCATGTTTAGGTTGGACTAGTATCACCTTTGTTGGGGAAAGTGTGCATACTCATAAAGATCCCAACAACGAGAATGAAACCATCACCGAACCAATTCCACGTTTACCAATTAATTCTTGGTATCCATGGAATGCAATGTCGGGTATGGCGTATGTTATCTCACTGGCGTATCAGGTTCTGTTGTAGACAAATCGTGAATATTTGTTTTGCTAATTTCTTGGCTGTTCAGGTGTATTACGTATTCTTCTCAATGCTTCATGCAAATCTTCTCGATGTTCTCTTCTGCTCCTGGCTCATCTTTGCTTGCGAGCAACTTCAACATCTCAAAGGCATTATGAAGCCATTGATGGAGCTTTCAGCTACTTTGGATACTTATGTTCCTAAAAGCGCAGATCTATTTAGGGCTGCAAGTGCAAATTCTCAAGATAATCTAGTTGAAAATGGTAAAATATTATTCGTAATTTCTAAATTATTTGATAAATACTTATAACAAATACTTTGATAGATTATAATAATATGAAAAATGAGGATATGGATTTGAAAGGCATTTATAGCACTCAACAAGAAATGGGCGGTAATTATCGTTCAGGCGCTCTTCAACAATTCGGCAATACTGGAGGTATTGGTCCGAATGGCTTGACTAAAAAGCAAGAGTTAATGGTACGGTCAGCAATCCGCTATTGGGTCGAACGTCATAAGCACGTTGTGAGGTATTTCGTCAAATCTATATTTTGATCAAAATTTACTGTTATTTGTCACTATTTAAGACTGGTGGCTGCCATTGGTGATGCATATGGTATTGCTCTACTTCTTCACATGTTGACCTCAACTATTACCCTCACATTGCTGGCCTACCAAGCGACTAAAATTGATGGTGTCACGAAATACGCCGCTACGGTTATTGGTTACTTGTTATACGCTCTCGCTCAAGTATTTCTGTTCTGCATTTTCGGCAATCGACTTATTGAAGAAGTACGTATTTCGTGCTAAAGTATATTTAAAACGCTATTTAAATAATGAAATTGACAGAGTTCCTCAGTCATGGAGGCAGCTTACAGTTGTCATTGGTATGATGGATCTGAAGAGGCAAAAACTTTTGTACAGATTGTTTGTCAGCAATGCCAAAAGGCTATGTCAATATCGGGTGCTAAGTTCTTTACAATTTCGTTGGATTTGTTTGCATCTGTACGTATAAAACTTCTTGTTGTTTTTGTCCCATTGAAAGAGAATTTCTACAATTGTTGTTTTTAGGTACTTGGAGCTGTTGTAACTTATTTCATGGTGTTGGTACAACTCAAATAATTTTCTTTTAAACTTCTTTTTACAATTAGGAGAATTCGATTACGTACTACTGTTAGATTTTTAAAGTTAATCTATAAACTATTAATTAATTACTATTAAGAGTAACTCAATGCATTCAAAGTGTCTTAAACAAATTATGACGTAGTAAAATTCACCGGGATATTAAAAATTCACACAGGGCAGAAATTAATTATTAAGCAGAACTCTAGCAGTGCCAATCAGTTGTTTAAATTCGTACATACTTAATTAACAAATTGATTTACGATTTCGTTATTCAATTGCGTAATTAATTAACAAATGTTTGATTTACTTAATGCAATATAAACTCAGCTACCTCATCGAATCATTTGTTAATTGAATTGATTGAATTGAATGGACAAATGCTGTTTGATTATAAAAAAAGGGGAATAATATGAACGCTAACTAAACGTAGACTAAAATAGCCCGCACTTATGATAATAACTATTGGTGATAAATAAGTATAAATATGTTGAATCGTTTTTCACTCGACGCACTCTATGAACAAGTGTTACAAAAGTTGTTGGTTGTTGGCGAGTT